>JAACNH010000718.1:0-51031 GCA_019447015.1 Hymenochirus boettgeri
GTTCCAATCCTACCCTGTGTTTCTAGTATGGCAGCTTTAAATACTTTCCATCGTGTCATTAAACACTGACTGTGTGTCATGCCCCTATACTTGGATTATGTAGATTTAGGAGAAATTCCAGCACGCCTTATTCTATCTGATATCTTAAACAGGCATTGACAACAATAAACTTTTTTCTTTAAATCTGATTTGATCTGTATATTACCATATAGACCTATATGATGATATATGATGAATCTTTATATCATCATGCACTATAATACAGGGATATTACACCACCTGGCCTGGATCTATCTGTTATAATAAACCCACCACCATTATAATAAACCCTCCACTGTTATAATAAACCCTTGAGTGTTGTAATAAACCAACAACTGTTATAATAAACCCTCCACTGTTATAATAAACCCTCCACTGTTATAATAAACCCTCCACTGTTATAATAATCCCACCACTGTTTTAATAAACCCACCACTGTTATAATAAACCCTCCACTGTTATAATAAACCCACCACTGTTATAATAAACCCTTCACTGTTATAATAAACCCACCACTGTTATAATAAACCCTTCACTGTTATGATAAACCCTTCACTGTTATAATAAACCCACCACTGTTATAATAAACCCTTCACTGTTATAATAACCCCTCCACTGTTAAAATAAACCCCCCACTGTTATAATAAACCCTCCACTGTTATAATAAACCCACCAGTGTTATAATAAACCCTCCACTGTTATAATAAACCTACCACTGTTATAATAAACCTACCACTGTTATAATAAACCCTCTGCTGTTATAATAAACCCTCTGCTGTTATAATAAATACACTTAGCTATGTAACATATTACAACCACCTGTGCTGGAAAATTCCATATATGAAATTAAACATCTGACTCCATTGAGATTGATTTAAAAGAAAGACAAACAGCTCTCACCTTAACATTCCGTTCCAGTCCTACTCTGTGTATCTAGTATGGCAGCTTTAAATACTTTCCATCGTGACATTAAACACTGACTGTGCCACGCCCCTATACTTGGATTATGTAGATTTAGGAGAAATCCCAGCATGCCTTATTCTATCTGATATCTTAAACAGACATTGTCAACAATAAAATTTTCTTTCAATCTGATTTGATCTTAATGAAAGTGTGAATAAGGATGTTTTATTAGCTACTAAATTAGATATTTTGCTATTTTAAAGGACTGGTGATGGTCAGTACGAACCAATATAATAACCCCCCATATAAATAGAGGGTTGGCTATGGAATGATTAACAGGGTTATTTATGAGGTTCCTACATTTGTAGGAAGACCAAACTCATGTTTGTGGCCTATAATATGAACATTTCCTCCCCAATAAAATGCAAAATGCCACTCATGTAACTGTCAGTTCTGCCTAATTCCCTACCAGTGCACCTGGACCTCCCAACTCTACCATCACATTCTAGAAGACTTGCCTGGATATCCTACTGGTCCCAGGGTCTTGTGCGGGCTGCAAATGGCCAAGTCAAAGAGGTCCATGGGTGGAGCATCCGTGTGGATTGTGGGTGCAGCGTATTAAGGGTCTGCCCAGCACTTAAAGCTAACCACATGCCTGACTTTCCGATAGGTAGGCGGAAGGACAGATAATGATTGCAGGTCTGTAAAGATTCCTCTACACATATTTGACTTTTCGAGCAATTTTAACATTCCTATCAGAACGCTCGAAAAGTCAAAACCTGCATTTCATAAAAATGGGCCAGGCGGAAACATTTCCATCAACCCCATCTTCTGTCCCTATCTCTCTGCAGGTTTCAAGATGAAATTTGCAAGGATTGAGGGCTCAAGGTGGGGAACATCGTGCGGAAATCCGATCGAAAAACCCGTGTATACGCCGTGTATAGCTTAACTAGTCTTAGAAAATATTGATTTTTTGGGAGTGGATTTTATGACACATCTCATCACGTGCCTGTCACAGAGATAGGGCAGCCTGGGAAGTTTTACTTTACAAGCCTATAACTTTACATCCAGAGAATACAGCGACATTATCCTAGGCTTATCTGTAAGGCATGAGAGAGCTCCTTTATTTTCACTTGTACGGAAACCACAGTTACCTTTAAATTTCCCAACAGCCATAGTATCCTTCTGATTCAGTGACGTTTGGAGTGTTTGGTTGTTCCATTAAAAAATGGTGATTATAGGCCAACTCCCCTTCCATAAAAACATGACATTGACATCTAGACGGTATTGCTTCAACTTAGTATGAAAGTGCCAATCTGCTAAATAGGTACAGAGGTTACATACCATTAAAACAAACCTTTAAACAAACATACGCCTCATTTTATTCCCATGAGAAGCAAACATTATAAATTGGAATCAATAGCACAGGAGCTCAATAAGGATTCAATCAGAGACGATGAACAAAATATTCAAGTTCCCAGGAGCAGAAACCTTTATTAATGCTTTTAACTAGAAGATTCCGAACATGCTGAGGAGCCCAGACTGGAACCCAGGCCATAAAGGGGCCAACGTTCAGAACTGAGGAAGCCTTAGGGAAACACACTCAGTTACTAAATGAACTAAACTTTACTAGAATTTACTTAAAGGGAAACTTCACCCTCATAACCAGAATTGTCATTCAGCTCTCTCCTTCTTCCAGGTGTTTCTGGGTAACGAACCTGACTCCATTTTTCTTTGTTCTGCGGTGACACAATTAACGTTGTTCCTCTAAATGCACATTCCTTCTTTATCAATCTCAGCAATAAAATGTTTACACTGCAGAGGAAATGTCTTGTGTACTATTGCTTGTATGTGGAATGTATTGTGATGTATATTGGGGGCAGTGCCATCTCCCAATTGGCTGCATAACATGTCTTAAAGGACAATTATACTTACCCCCCTTCCCCTTATAATCTTCCCATTATAAGTTCCAAGGGTGAGAACCAAACCACTAGGACCTCACCCATGGACTTAACCGCAATCAGCTGTTTACTTACCTAAAGTTTCCCTCCCTGGTCCAGTGACTTCCACCTCTGTATCGTCTCCTGACCTACGGAAAGCTCTACCCATAAGGTCTCCACGTTGCAATAGTATTCTTGATACTTTCTCTGATGAAAGGCTTTAGATGTGGCTTTACATAGAGACAAACCCCTCCTTCCCTTCCCCCCAATTTTTGCCCCACCCCTTGACTAGCCCACCCAATGTTTCGCGAGAGGCCCACCCACATCTATTTGCGGCATGCGGGCTGGGGGTTGGGCATCACTACATTACACTGTTTCCATGTGATTAGGATAATTAGCCGGTGTACAGATGTTCCTAATAAAGTGCTGAATGGGTACAAGTCTTAAAGGGCATCTCCACCATCCACCCCCAACTGCTATGCTAGCAGTTTAAAAATTGATTCCAGACTCTTCTTATAGCTCCTAGTTCCAGCATTGTTCTTGTCTGACTTCCCTGCCTGCTGGAACTACAAGAAGGAGGCCTGACCGGCTGCCATGGTTGTGATTGGTTGAATAGCTGTGATTGGCTGCGCATATCACCATCCCTCCGGGAGGCCAGACAGGAAGCAGTCATTTGGACAGGAAGACAGCCACTACTTCTCTACTTCTCAGTTTCCTAGACTTTGGACATGGACAACAGGGGAACCATAAGGAATGTAAGGTAAGGATTTTTTTAAACTATACATTGGGGCCAGTAGTGGGTTAAATTTGGGTTAGTTTTGGGGGTGGACGTGCCCTTTAATATCTAAACATTTTCAATGAGTTAAATGAGGTTCTGTCACATCAACTCCATAAAGTGAAGAACTATAAAGTGATTGGTGGGTGGAAGTATGGAAGAGAAGAACCTGGTAGTATAAAAAGTAGTTGTGTTTGATTGGCCTGATGTGCTGCCAGCAATATGGCTGATGGAATTGAATTAACTGTTGGAAGGTGCTCAAGCTATAAACAACAACGGAAAGCCTTGTGTGGTAATGATAAGCCTATGTATACAAAGGCTGAAGCTATTCACACCTAAGTGATAAATAGCCTGTTTACAAAGGGTGCCCTAAGTATTGCCTTAAATACAAAGAATGTGTCAACATGGTGAAAGTAAGTGCACAATTTATATTCTCAGTTCAGTTTGAATATTTAAAGGGAAACTGCTTGTGAAGGTTCTCATTCATCCAGGTCATGGTATATCTGTAATATTCTTTCATCCAGGTCACGGTATATCTGTAATATTCATTCATCCAGGTCATGGTATATCTGTAATATTCATTCATCCAGGTCATGGTATATCTGTAATATTCATTCATCCAGGTCATGGTATATCTGTAATATTCATTCATCCAGGTCATGGTATATCTATAATATTCATTCATCCAGGTCATGGTATATCTGTAATATTCATTCATCCAGGTCATGATATATCTATAATATTCATTCATCCAGGTCATGGTATATCTGTAATATTCATCCATCCAGGTCATGGTATATCTGTAATATTCATCCATCCAGGTCATGGTATATCTGTAATATTCATTCATCCAGGTCATGGTATATCTGTAATATTCATCCATGTCATAGTATATCTGTAATATTCATTCATCCAGGTCATGGTATATCTGTAATATTCATCCGTCCAGGTAACGGTATATCTGTAATATTCATTCATCCAGTCACGGCCTATCTGAATTATTCATTCATCCAGGTCACGTATATCTGTAATATTTCTTATTCATCCAGGTCACTGGTATATCTGTAATATTCATTCATCCAGGTCATGGTATATCTGTAATATTCTTCATACCAGGTCAGGTATATCTGTAATAGTCATCATCCAGGTCACGGTCTATCTGTATAATATTTCATCCATCCAGGTCACGGTATATCTGTAATATATCATCATCCAGGTCATGGTATATCTGTATATTCATCATCCAGGTCATGGTATATCTGTACTATTCATTCATCAGGTCAGGTATATCTGTAATATTCATTCCATCAGGTCACGGTAATCTGTTAATATTCATTCATCCAGGTCACTGGTATATCTGTAATATTCATTCATCCAGGTGTCAACGGTAATAGTCTGGAATATTTCTATCCATACAGGTCATGGTAATTCTGTAATATTCATCCATCCAGGTCACGGTATATTCTGTAATATTCATTCATCCAGGTCACGGTATATCTGTAATATTCATATCAAGGTCAGGTATAGTCTAATCTTCATCATCACGTTATCTGTTATATTCATCCATCCAGGTATGGTTATCTGTAATATTCATCCATCAGTCAGGTATATCTGTAATATTCATCCATCCAGGGTCATGGTATATCTGTAATATAATTCATCCAGGTCATGTGTTATCTGTAATTTCATCCATCCAGGCAGGTATATCATATTCATCATCAGGTCACGGTTATATCTGTAATATTCATCATCCAGTCAGGTCATGGTTTGTTCTGTTAATTTTATTCCATCACAGGTCATGGTATATCTGAAAAGTATTCATTCATCCAGGTCACGGTATATCTGTAATATTCATTCATCCAGGTCACGGTCATATCTGTAATTAGTCATTCATCCAGGTCACGGTATATCTGTAATATTTCATACATCCAGGTCACGGTATATCGTGAATATTCACCATCCAGGTCAGGTATATCTGTTAATATCATCCATCCAGGTCTACGGTATATCTGTATATTCATCCATCCAGGTACATGGTATATCTGTAATATTCATCCATCCAGGTCACTGGTTATCTGTAATATTCATCTCCTCCAGGTCATGGTATATTTGTAATATTATCATCCAGTATGGTATATCGTAATATATAATCCATCCAGGTATGGTATATCTGTAATATTCATCATCCAGGTCATGGTGTATCTGTACTATTCATTCATCCGTCATGTGTTATCTGTATATTCATCCTCCAGGTCATGGTATATCTGTAATATTCATTCATCCAGGTATGGTAATCTGTAATATTCATCCATCCAGGTCTGGTATATCTGTAATATTCATTCATCACAGGTCATGGTATATCTGTATTATTATCCATCCAGGTCATGGTATATCTGTAATATTCCCCATCCGGTCATGGTATACTGTAATATTCATCCATCCAGGTCATGGATATCTGTAATATTATCCTCCAGGTCAGGTATATCTGTAATATTCATCCATCCAGGTATGGTATATCTGTAATAGTCATTATCCAAGGTCATGGGGGTATCATGTAATATTCATCATCCAGGTCACGGTTATATCTGTAATATTCATTCATCCAGGGTCACGGTAGATCTGTAAATTCATTCATCCAGGTCACGGATATCTGGAATATTCCCATCCAGGTCTGGTATATCTGTAATATTCATCCATCCAGGTCACGGTATATCTGTAATTTCATCATCCAGGTCACGGTATATCTGTATTATATATATCCTCCAGGTTCACGGTTATATCTGTAATATCATCATCCGGTCACGGTTATCTGTAATATTCAATCCATCAGGTCATGTGATATCTGTAAATTCATCATCCAGGTCATGGTATATCTGTAATATCATCATCCAGGTCATGGTATATCTGTAATATTCATTCATCCAGGTCATGGTGTATCTGTAATTTTCATCCATCCAGGTCATGGATATCTGAATTTCATCATCAGGTACGTATATCGTATATATATCATCCAGGTCACGGTCTATCTGTAATAGTTCATCCATCCAGGTCGGTATATCTGTAATATTCTCCATCCAGGTCACGGTATATCTGTATATTCACATCCAGGTCACGGTATATGTAATATTCATCCATCCAGGTCACGGTATATCTGTAATATTCATCATCCAGGTCATTGGTATATCTGTAATATCATCAATCCAGGTCTGGTGTATCTGTAATATTCATCCATCCAGGTCATGGAATTGTAATATTTCCATCAGGTCCTGGTAATCTGTAATATTATCATCCAGGTCATGGTATATCTGTAATAGTCATCATCGGTCATGGTGTATCTGTATATTATTCATCCAGGTCATGGTTATCTGTAATATTCATCCATCCGGTCATGGTATATCTGTATATTCATCTATCCAGGTCAGGTATATCTGTTAATCTCATCCAGGTCATGGTATATCTGTAATATCATTCACCTGGTCAGGTAATGTATATTCATCCATCCAGGTCATGGTATATTGTATATCACATCCAGGTCACGTTATCGTAATATTTCATTCTCATCCAGGTCATGGGTATATCTGTAATATCATCCATCCAGGTATGGATATCTGTAATATTATCCATCAGGTCAGGGATCTGTATATTCATCCATCAGGTCTGGTATATTGTAAATTACATCCAGGCATGGTATATCTGTAATATTTATCCATCCAGGTCATGGTATATCTGTAGATTCATCAGGTCAGGTGTATCTGTAATATTCATTCATCCAGGTCATGTATATGTAATTTCATCCATCCAGGTTATGGTATATTCTGTACATTTCATCCATCAGGCTGGTATATCTGTAATATTCATTCATCCAGGTCATGGTAATCTGTTATCAATTAGTCACTGGTTACTTAAAGTTAGTCTTGAAGACGTTTCGCTAGCCATCTGATTGGCTTTCTCAATCAAGAATCTTGTAGCAATTGGTGAGAACTGGTGAGAAAACGGCTAGGCCAAGGCAGCACTCTCACCAGCAGAACTGATCTCAACCCAGAACAGGTGTGTTCCTTACTAGACTTGTGCCTGAATACCACCTTTCAATACAGGGATACATTCTATAAGCAAAAACACGGATGTGCTATGGGATCTCCAGTTTCTCCTATTGTGGCCAACTTTACATGGAGGAGGGTAGAAAAACAGGTGCTTTATACCTTTAAGGGCATAGCCACAGCACATGGTTCATACATGTGGATGACAACTGGGTTAAAATCCACCAGAAGGAAGTACAATGCTTTCACAGAACACATTAATGCGGTAGACAAACATCAAATTTACAAGGAAGGTACAAAACAACACACTGGCTTTCTTGGACTGCTTGTTGAAGTCAGGGAGAAATGGAAACTGGAAGTAGAGGTTTACAGAAAAAACCAAACAACACAGATCAGTAATTTGATGTTTGACTCCCAACCACCCTTTAGATCACAAGCTGGTGTCTATCAGAACCCTGCAACACGAGCTGAGAACTCCCCACTAGCACGGGCGAAGGCTAAAGAAATGAAACATCTCAGAGGAGCCCTTAAAACTTGTGGAATCCAGACTGGGGGCTCGTGTCAAAAGAAACTAGAAGGATAGAAAAGAACAACAAATACCAACAGTGAAGGGGAAAGCAAGACAGGAGGAAGAACATGGTCATCCCATAGTAGCAGGGTCTCTGAGAAATTAACAAGATTTTCAATAAACACGTATCCTGTCGCTTTAAAAACCAACAACACACTGAGGCACATTGGTACATCCGAAAGACCCAATACCGAAACACAAGATAAGCAACATCATATACGCAGTGAAGTGCAGTGAAGAATGCTCTGATTTGTAGTGGGGGAGACCAAACAGCAACTGCTAAGTATGGCCCAGCACCAGAAGACCAATTCCTCGGGTCAGGACTCAAGCCGTATATGTGCACCTTAAGGTTTAAGGACATACCTTTGAAGATGTAATGTTAACATATTGGCAAAGGAACGTTACTGGGTCAAGAGAGGTGTTTAAGGAGGCATTTATGTGAAAATAAAGAAACCAAGCCTAAATAGAGGTGGGGGGGGGTTCGACACCATCGTCGGCCATTACAATGCGTTTTAACACCCTTACTCTGGGCGTTCCTATAACACCTCTTAGCCACTATCTAATCACACCCTTAAAACCCTGGCGTTGATATGCTAATTGGGATTTTCCAGGGTACATAATTGCCACAGTTCTTGTACAAGTCATTCTGAATTGAGAAAGCCAGTCGGATGACTAGCGAAACGTCTTCAAGAACTAAACTTCAAGTCCAGTTGATCTAACTAAATACAACAGATATTTAAAGGCAACTATACAGAAAAAATACTTTCCCTCACTTAAGGGCATGTCCCCCCCCACAAAACTAAAATTTAACCCTTACTGGCCACATCAAGTAGTTTAAAAACAATCCTACCTTAACATTCCTGCTCAAAATAGTTTCCCATGCTGTTGCCCCTCCAAAGTCCAGGAAACTGCTGTGTAGAGCAGTGTGTGACTATGCTGTGCCTGAGACTTCCTTCAACCTCATCAAGGTTGAGGCATGCTCAGTGCAGCCCTCCCTGCCTCTCAGCCAATCACGGATGCGGCTGCCGGTCCGCCCCCTGCTTTCCAATTCATGCAAAGCAGAGGCCTGAACACTGCAGCGGAGGAGAGAGGGCAGGTAAGTAAGAAACGGGGGTACTTTCTAACAATTATATTATGGCGGTTGGTCTGGGGAGCTGCCCTACTGCATATCAAAAGTAAATTTCGGGTGGACATGCCCTTTAATCTATAAATGAATGTGTAAGTAGCATTTACTGGGTTGGGGTTGCTGCATTCTTTAATCCAGTATTTTTTTTGCTCAGGCCTTTATTCCCCCTCCCTCTCTTAACCACTCCCCATTCTATCTTACCAGACTTTATGAGGGCAAGCATGCTCAGTAATCACTGTGAGGAGCGTACAGAAGTACAGGAAGAGGGAATTTTCTCACATATCAACTTTGAAAAGCCTGTGCGCCATTCAGCTACAGAAATCTGCTTACGCAGATAATCTGATAATAAGGCACTTGATTGACAGCTGAAATGTAAGATGGTTAGACTGGATATCAAAGAAAATTGGGGACAGATCAACAAAAAAAAAGTATGGTGGGTGGCTGGGAAGAATTAAAGTTTTCTAGTAACGGTTAATTTAAATATTTATTTTTAGTATAAAGCCCTTTAAGTAAAAGGCAAATTAACTGATATTGTTCTAATTTTAAGGAAGTGTCATCCCTCATATAAATTTGACACATACAACTAGGCCCCCACAAACCTTAAGATCACAATACTTACCTTGGTCCCTGGTGTTCCTGAACAGCGAACTTTGCTCCCCGTCTTATTTTTCTTTCCAAGTCTTTCTGGGTAGCAGCCTCTCAGACAGCAAGCTGGAGCCTGTCTCCGACCTCTGCAGCTGTGCAAGCTGGTAAACCTGTCAGTACACAAGGAGCCTCCTCTGCAGCTGTGAAAGCTGGTAAACTGTCATTACACAAGGAGCCTCCTTGCAGCTGTGATTGAAAGCTGGTAACCTGTCAGTACACAAGGAGCCTCCTCTGCAGCTGTGAAAGTGGGTAAAACCTGTCAGTACACAAGGAGCCTCCTCTGCGCGTGTGAAAGCTGGTAACTGTCAGTACACAAGGAGCCTCCTCTGCAGCTGTGAAAGCTGGTAAACTGTCAGTACACAAGGAGCCTCCTCTGCAAGCGTGCAAGCGGTAAACCTGTCAGTACACAGGAGCCTCTCTGCAGTGGCAGCTGGTAAACCTGTCAGTACACAAGGAGCCTCCTCTGCAGTTGTGCAAGCTGGTAAACCTGTCAGTACACAAGGAGCCTCCTCTGCAGCTGTGCAAGCTGGTAAACCTGTCAGTACACAAGGAGCCTCCTCTGCAGCTGTGCAAGCTGGTAAAACTGTCAGTACACAATGAGCCTCCTCTGCAGCTGTGCAAGCTGGTAAACCTGTCAGTACACAAGGAGCCTCCTCTGCAGCTGTGCAAGCTAGTGAAGCTGTCAGTTGAGGCATAAACCTTCAGAAGCGGGAATTAATGCTGATTATTAAATATCTCTGGTCAGGAATGCCAGGGACCAAGGTAAGTCTTACTGTACATTATTAGGGTTTGGGGGGTCCTGGTTGATTGTGTAAAATTTACTGTGGAGGAGAAGGAGAACAGTCACACAATTAGAGGAAGACAACATTAGCTTGGAAGGACTATGCAAAGGGAAAGGGGATTAAGACTATGGAAAGTATCAATAAAGGACCAGTAATAACCAGTAGTGATTCTTTATTGCAGTTGCTGGTATTGTTAATTTTCTTTGCTATTATTGTTGTTAAAATTACAAATTTTATTTGGTATTTCAATAAGACGTGGAATTGAAATATTAACTAACAGTATTCATTCAACCAAGAATTATTGGTGTCCACCAGTGCTGGGGCAGTAAGTCAGACAGTATCTGCCATCAAAGCTTTACTACTTAAATATATTGTTACAGTTCCTCATTGCACAGTAAGGGGAAGGAGACACAGTAAGGGGAAGGGGATATGCAATAAAAGGGAAGGAGGCACAGTAAGGGGGAGGAGAGACAGTGAGGAGAAGGTAGCACAGTAAGAGGAAGGATGCAAAGTAAGGGGAACGTTGCACAGTAAGGGAAAGGATGCACAGTAAGGGAAAGGATGCACAGTAAGGGGAATGTCACACAGTAAGGGAAAGGAGACACAATAAAGGGGAGGAGGAACAGTAAGGGGAAGGATATGCAATTAAGGGGAAGGAGGCACAGTAAGGGAAAGGAGGACCAGTAAACAGAAAGAGGCACAGTGACTTGTATGCAATAATGAGTTTAGCATCCCATTAAACATTTGTTGCTTCTAAATGAATAAAAGTCACAAATGCCCAGGGTAAGAAGTGGAAAAGCCAGATTAACAATCTGTTTTCAGTCAAATAGTATTAAAAGATCTTCCGCACACGTATATTAAATGTTGGCATGCTGGGTGCTGCCCAGGAATTCCCATAGCCAATGGTAAGGTAGATTCCACTCAGATAAAAGTAAACACGTGATGTTTCGGTGTACTGGTACAGCTTCCTCAGACGTACTGGTACACCTTCCTCAGACGTACTGGTACACCCTTCCTCAGACGTACTGGTACACCTTCCTCAGACGTACTGGTACACCTTCCTCAGACGTACTGGTACACCCTTCCTCAGACGTACTGGTACACCTTCCTCAGACGTACTGGTACACCTTCCTCAGACGTACTGGTACACCGAATAAACAGTGGACTGACTATGTGAAGGGACATATAACTATTAGGTAGGTGAGGATACTAATCTCAGTCTCTCAGAATAATGTATTACTCCCGGTAAGTCTCACCTCTTTTGGCTCCATTTCTTCCTCATCCTCATTGGACTGGTACCGAGACGTCTCCTCTGAGTAGAAGATCTTATTGCTGGTCAGGACAAAATAGTGTGGACTCCATGTCTAGAAACATAATCCAAGGCCAAGTTATTAAATAAGAACACGTCATTCTCCAGAACAAACCCAGAAATACCGTCTGAATATCACACAACGCAATGTATAAGAACCAGACAGACGTAGATAAACAGAGGCTGGTTTGGAGGAAGCTCTCATGGACAGTACAATATGGGATCTACCATCAACATCACCACTTACATAGTCTATTGGATCTTCCAGGTAAAGGATTCCATTCTTGATTGAGTTGCTGATGTCATTCTCCGCGTAACTGGCAGTTGACACCTCTTCATAAAGGTTCCCCTCTACCAGCTTCTTGTGCTGAGAGAGAGAAAGAGAGAAAGGCTGGTGAGGGACAGAAAGGGCTAATGCAGAGAAATTAAAGGGGAACAGACCAGTAACTGAAAACTAAAATGTAATCTCAATTTTCCCTCCGAGAGAACAGAGACAGGACCTGTGAGATGTGAGAGCCCTACCAAGTTTCATTTCACTATAGACAGAGCGATGGCTTTTCATTGGCCTTCTGGAGTTAGGAATCACCTAATTGGTTGCAAAAGTATTGGACCCACCCCTGTCCAACCCTTGACAAGACCACATCCATATTATTATCTAGTTTGTACCTTGATAAGAATTTTCCTTTTTAACTGTGCCGGAGACGGGAGCTCATCTGCGTTGATGTCCACTGGTTTGGTCAGTAGCATCTCCCCAAATACCTTCTTGAAGTACTGGGCCATGTTCCTCTGCTGCACCACACTGCAATGGTCTTCAATGGACAATATCACAGGGTATCTGGGAGGAAAGTACAAAAGGGAACTATTGGCAGAACGTGTACACAGGGATGTTCCTTAAAGGAGAACTAAACCAAGATTTTTACATTCCATAATCAGAAAGCACCTCCCCTAAGAAAAGCAATTAACTGTAAACTGGAACCAATAACTTTCTAGCCACACCCCCTGACTTCAGTCATATGGTCCCCTGTCTAATATGGATTGGTTGGAGACTAGTAGGCGTGACCTGCTGTAACAAGTTTCATCAGTAGCTTAGGACTGGGCATGTGTTAAGTCTGTGACCAAACTTTGTGATACTGGAATGCTGGGAAATAAAACACACCCCATGTTATAAAGATAAATTTCCCAGCACCCACATGAAAACGAGAGGTCGGACACAGATTACTGATTATATATGAAGGTTCTCTCTGATTCAGTGTTGTTCTGAGGCTTTATAGTGATTTAAATCTTCATTGATTGAGGGCATTACCTTAAAGGACAACTCCACCCTCATAAGAACATCTTTTAGATAGAATGGCCTCTTTATAATATGTTGATATATCATAGTTTGTCCTATGAATTCATTACTGTATGCCTGCTATGCTTCTGGATGCCTCATGGAAACTGAGCCATTTAGAAACATGCACTGAGCCTGTACTGAGCCTGGGCATGCTCAGAAGAGGCAGACAGGGGATTAACATTCAGTCATTGGCTGTGATGTCAACTGTCAAATCCATAACTGACAGTTACTAACTGG
Source organism: Hymenochirus boettgeri (assembly GCA_019447015.1). NCBI lineage: Eukaryota > Metazoa > Chordata > Amphibia > Anura > Pipidae > Hymenochirus > Hymenochirus boettgeri. The sequence continues at coordinate 13,695 of JAACNH010000718.1, forward strand.
AAGAACCAGGAAGCAGAAACAGGGAAACAGGACATTGTGTAGGGTTTCAGGTTGGACTTTTTGGGGGGTGATTTACCTGTATGTAAGTTTTCATTTTAGCTCTGGACTTGCCCTTTAACTTTTAATGAACCTTAGTTATCCTTTATCTAATAACAGGTCTTGTCCTTTATTGTTATGAAAGAACATATTATAGATGAATATATCAACGCCACACGTGGGGCATGCTGGTAATTATTACTTCCCACTTCCTGTCTTTCAGTTGCAAACATGGGGCACATTGTCTGTCATGGCAGCCATGTCCTCCCCTTACTCTGATGTGATGAAGGCGTTCTCCTTTATAGTGTACAACACGTCTAGGAACTTGATTTTAGAGGTTAAAGTGTGTCCGTGGTAGATAATGGGCAGATCGTCTGGTCCGTCCCAGCAGTCCACTAGACAAATCAGAAAAAAGATAATAAAAGTCATTTTCATAATCCAACATTCCAGATTTTACTATACAGTATCTCTGACAAAGGCCACAGCGCCCTCTGCTGGTTCCCCAGGAGACGTAATAAAGATGGATTTTACCCCCAGACGTCTTACCTTATAGGTTAGAATGTGCGGTTAATTAAAGGAGACTAGAAAAGGACAGGCTGATCTGGAGAAGGAAATGTGTCTGTGTATAAGATATAACATTGGGGATGATAGGACTTTTTGTATAATAATATTGTATTATAATATCTCCATGCAGCGCAGTATAAATAGTTTACATACATACTGTGGATACATCACAACTCCAGATGCGACTACATCTGTCACCATCAGGTGCTGTATAACAATTTCACCTCCTGTTTAAGGATTTTTATGCTGGGCAATAGACATTTATTTTCTATCTGTATAGGAGGCCCTGGTCCGCCTCTAATGGAAACCATTATAACTCAACTCGCTTCCCCCTATCAGGCCCAGTGTCATGTGCATGATAAACACCAATCAGCTGTAGGGCCTTGTCAAACTGAATTCACAGGTCAAGCTTCAGCTTGAAGAACTACAACTCCCTGCAGTGCAACTCAGGAACTCACACTCAACACAACGAACAGCCCCATCCGCAGACAGCGAGCGTACGCTTCCAATGACGACTCGCTGGAAACTGGTCCCCAGTCAGATACCTAAGGAAATACAGAAGGAACAGATGGTGTCCTGTACAGGAGCAAATATACTTCGGTAGTGTAGGGCCTAAAACAAGGATTGGATAATAATAGTATATAAACCCGATACAGTAAATTACGGTGGCTGTTTAGTATAAGGTGCTGTCCCTGTATATGTGTCCGCAGACCCTTAGATGGTTTATACATATGATATATATATATTTATGCCACTTAAACACATATAGCCTTGATATTATAGAAAAACACAGCTCACCGCTTCCATTAGTGGTCCACATGGTATGTCAACAGACCATCACTAATCGGAACAACCGGCACACACACCAGAACAGACACACACCACAATTCAGGTTTTGTGCCATTTTCAGGTATGCCCGTTTTTTTTCCATAGGGTCCAATACATCTTTATAGTCACAATCAATGGTCGTTAAACTTATAGACTGGGTTTAAGAGAATCCTGCAGTCGCAGTAATGTATCCGTTATATTACATGGGGTCCAATGAACAGTTGCGATTGGTCAATATAACTAGAAGGATAATGTAAACCTTCCTTATTACTGGTTATTAATTATCTGGTGGACAGAATTGGGAAACAGGAGAACCCACTGAATCGGAACCAGGAAGTTGTGTGACCCGTATAGCATCGCAGGCGTGAACCTTACGTGTTGTGGGAGGACGGATCCAGTACTGGGACAGGGGGTAGTTCATCTCCTCCGTGGCCACTCGCTACAACTTTCCATCCATAATCATGTTCTCTTTGGAGAAGAGGTAGGAAAGGAAACTGACAAGACAAACGAAGCAGCACATTATCTATTGCCGTATATATGTATCCTATAAACAACCAGTAACCTCCACCGCATTCCCTGCCATTCACCGCATCTGGTCTATGGCCAACTGACCTTATAGTCAATTCATATCCAACTCGCATTGTTTGGGTTTAGTGCAGAATATTTAATTCCTTGATTTTCAATAATTTCACAGACCAATTCCCATTTAATAACCAGGGCCAATGTTACCATCGGAGAATGAAATGCTCCATTCTGGGTCAGACCTCCCATTCACAGCAAAGCTACTTCCCCTTAGCAGTGCTAAAACCACCCCTTAGAAAAATATCACCATCACCCCTGGGTGGTAGGTCCCATTTGTGTGCAAATAGAACCCAGAAATGTTCCCCTCACCTCACCAGCTGTATACAGGCTCTGAAACGTCCCCATTGCTTGTCCTTCAGGTAACTGCACAGTTAGTCTTGGACTTTAGTGAGGTCACTCCCCAGGCTTCCTGGATAGTAAGAAAAAGGAGAGAGACATAAAATGAACATTTAGACACAGTGACTGGTTTTACACGATACCCCTCTACACGTTATATGTATCAGGTAAGATCCTTCCTTACCTTTACCTTTCTATCTATCTCCTCCACAAATAATACCTGTGGACACCGTTAATCAGAACAAGATCAGAATGTGGATAATGGCTCCATTCCTACAAGCTGTGTTACAGGTTAGGGTGCCACTGGTTCTAGATAAAGCAGGGATGTCCGGCATCCCTCGGCTTACAGGGACATAAAGGGTTAACTGTATGCCTCTCTCTCAATTCCTTATGGAAAAGCTGGGGGATATATTTATACAAATCCTTAGGATGTTACAGAGATTGCTTTTACATTTAATCAAGGAGTTTTAATGGAAATTAAAGGGGGAGTTTTATAAAACATTGTTTTTCAAAGGTTTTTTTAGTTCCACCTTCTATTCTTCTGTTTTTAACCTATAAAACTAATAAACTTTTTGAATGAAAGGATAGTGTAATAATAGGATAGTGTAAGTTAATAGGATAGTGTAGATGGTAGGATACGTGTAGATAATAGGATAGTGTAGATGGTAAGGATAGTAGTATAGATACTGATAGTGTGAATAATAGGATAGTGTGAATAATTGATAGTGTGAAATAGGATAGTGTAGATAATAGGATAGTGTAGATGGTAGGATAGTGTAGATAATAGGATAGTGTAGATAATAGGATAGTGTAGATGGTAGGATGTGCCCTCGGCTCGTGTTCGCTCCTCGCTCGTTTTCGCTCCTCGGCTCGTGTCCTCCGCTCTCGTGCTCGTGTGTCGCTCCTCGGCTCGTGTCCGCTGGTCGGCTCGGTGTCGCTGGTCGGCCTTCGTGCTCTGGCTCGTGTCCTCCTACCTCGTGCCTGGTCGGCTCGTGTCGCTGGTCGGCTCGTGTCGCTGGCGGCTCGTGTCGCTCCTCGGCTCTAGGCTCGTGTCGCCTGGCGCTCGTGTCGCTCCTCGGCCTCGTGCTTCGCTTCCTCGGCTCGTGTCGCTCCTCGGCTCGTGTCCGCTGGTCGGCTCGTGTCGCTCCTCGGCCTCTTGCTCCTCTCTCCCTCGTGATCGCCTCCTCGCTCGTGTCGCTGGTCGGCTCGTGTCGCTCCTCGGCTCGTGTCGCTCGTCGCGCCTCGTGTCGCTCCTCGGCTCGTGTCGCTGGTCGCTCGTGTCGCCTCTCTCGGCTCGTGTCGCTCCTCGGCTCGTGTCGCTGGTCGGCTCGTGTCGCTCCTCGGCTCGTGTCGCTCCTCGGCTCGTGTCGCCCCGCGCTCGTGTCGTGGCTCGTGTCGCATCCTCGGCTCGTCTCTCCTCGTCGTGTCGCTGTCGGCTCTGTCGCTCCTCGGCTCGTGTCGCTCCTCGGTGTGTCGCTCCTCGGCTCGTGTCGCTGGTCGGCTCGTGTCTCTCCTCGCTCGTGTCGCTCTCGCGCTCGTGCGCTCCTCGGCTCTTGTCGCTGGTCGGCCTCTTTGTCGCTCCTCGGCTCGTGTCTCTCTCGGCTCGTGTCGCTCCTCGGCTCGTGTCGCTCCTCGGCTCTTGTCCGCCTCGGCTCGTTCGCTCCTCGCCTCGTGTCGCTCCTCGCCTCGTGGTCGCTCCTCGGCTCGTTTCGCTGGTCGGCTCGTGTCGCTGGCCGTCGGTCGTGCCTCCTCGGCTCGTGTCGCTCCTCGGCTCGATGTGCTGGTCGGCTGTGTCGCTGGTCAGGCCGTTGGTATGGTCGGCTCGTGTGGCTGGTCGGCACCTGCGTGGATGTATAGACAGCGCGCGATGGTAGGACAGCGTGGATGGTAGAGCACAGGAGGTGGAATGTAGTACAGCGTGGATGGTAGGACAGCGTGGATGGTAGGACAGCGTGGATGGTAGACAGCGTGGATCGTAGGACAGCGTGGATGGTCCGGACATCGCGGCATGTAGGACAGCGTGGATCTGTTAGGCCGCGTGGAAGCTGGTGGCTGGTAGGGTACAGCGTGGATGGTAGGGACAGAGCGTGGTAGGTAGGACGCGTGGATGTAGACACGCGGATGGTAGTGACAGACGTGGGATGGTAGGACAGCGGTGATGTCTAGGATAGTGTGGATGGTAGGACAGCGTGGATGGTAGGACACGTGATGTAGGACAGCGATGGAGGACACGTGGATGGTAGGACAGCGTGGATCGTAGGCAGCTGGATGGAGGACAGCGTGGATGGTAGGTATGAGCGTGGATGTATAGGACAGCGTGGATGGTAGGACAGCGTGGATGGTAGGACAGCGTGGATGGTAGGATAGCGTGGATGGTAGGACAGCGTGGATGGTAGGACAGCGTGGATGGTAGGATAGCGTGGATGTTGATAAAATGAGAATTTTACACAGAAAAGTGAAAGGAATATCCAGTGAACACTGTATGGAAATGTTCTGTATCCAGTTCTACTAACCTTCTGGTCCAACTGTAGGAACCTCTGGAAGTCAAACAGAGAGATCTGACATAGAGACGGACGCTCAACATTCCTGTAGAACAAGACAAAAGGCATCACATGATTAGACCATCATCTCCATGATCATTAATAAACAAATAAAAACATGGGAAAATAGGAAGAAAACCCCCCCAGAAAGAAATAGAAATAAAAAAGAAACCAGAGCAGAAAGGGTTATGTATAGAAAGGATGGAGGGTTTGTAAAGGAGGATGAAGGGTTAAGTAGAGAAAGGATGGAGGGTTTGTAAAGGAGGATGAAGGGTTAAGTAGAGAAAGGATGGAGGGTTTGTAAAGGAGGATGAAGGGTTAAGTAGAGAAAGGATGGAGGGTTAAGTTAAGAAGGATGAAGGGTTAAGTAGAGAAAGGATGGAGGGTTTGTAAAGGAGGATGAAGGGTTAAGTAGAGAAAGGATGGAGGGTTTGTAAAGGAGGATGAAGGGTTAAGTATAGAAAGGATGGAGGGTTTGTAAAGGAGGATGAAATGTTAAGTAGAGAAAGGATGGAGGGTTAAGTTAAGAAGGGAATATATATTGACTATAATATACATCTCTCTCGAGTCACAGAAAATATATGAAGATCTACCAAATAATGGAAAACAGGCTGAGATTTAGGAAGATTACATATGTGCCCTCCATGAGGGGGGGGTTAGATTTAGCACATTACCCCATATCTCCATTACCCCATTCCTCATGGAAACAATACAGCCATCTGCATGCTTTTAAAGGCTAACTAACTGCCATACACTAAATAAACCACGCAATGAGTCTGCTATGGTGCCTTTATTTCCCTCCATTTCCAGAGCAGATCCCCATGAATTCTCAATGACTTTAGAATTATTAATGAAATGATCTATCACTGTAATGATTTCACATATGGAAATCATTCATACCAGTGACATGTTGGAAAATCTTAAATAAATACATAACAGGAATAACAATTCCAATGGTGGGAGGAGACATGGGAAGGGTTTATAGGTAACTTATCTGGACTGGTCCAATTATTAATTAGAATAAACCACACATTAAAATCTCACCAAACCCAGGAATAGTGATAGGATTCAAAGGGGCCCCTACAATCCACACTATTGGGTCCAGTGATTCCTGGGAGGTTAGAGACACAGGATTTGATATCTCTGCTGTGAGATGGAGCTTGTGTCCTTACCTAGATTTTATCAAGATTTTGAACTCACCGTAAAGGGAAAGACAATTCAAGCTGCTCAATGATCTAAAATGGAAAGAAAATGGAAATAAACAATTACACCAAGGTACTCACCATCAATGGGTAAGTGACCAATAGAAATAGGGAATGACACCCTGCCACCTGCCAATTGAATATATGAAATGGGCAAATAGGGAGAACCAATACAATCTGGCCATATAATACCCCATGAAGAACCAGATAGTGGCACAAACTTACCGATTTTTGAGCCTCAAACATCAGGTTATTGTAAAAGAGAACGAAGTGAGAAAAATTCAGCTCTGACCTGGCCTCTATTTCCTATAGTGAAACAAGACAAAGGTGACCACTAGAGAGACATTAATATTATGGGGAAATGATACATATTTCATATTTTATATATCTGATAATGTCCATATGCCGTAAACCTGATGGCCGGACTTACTGAAATCACATGCAGATTTTCAAAAAAAATCCAAAGATACAAAAATCCACAAGCATTGAGGTTAATGGGAGGTTAAAAAATCTGAAAGTTCCCCCCCAAAATAAGGTATAAATAGCAATGGTAACTTACTGTTAATGGCTCAGGGACCTGGCAAATGGTCTGGGGAATCAATGGCCAAACTCTATAATAAACACCATGTACTTCCTGTTTTAGCATTCCACTAACAGGGAGATGTAATAAACGTTCTTATTGTTAAAAACGGTGCTAGTTTTGCCCCAACCAATCAGATGTCATTTAACATTTGAAAGCTAACATCTGATTAGTTGGTGCAAAATTAGCGCCAATTTTTAACGATAAGAACTTTTATTGCATCTCCCTGATAGTATTTTCAAGACTTCTAACATTTTCGAAAAATGGCGATTTTTAAATTCGAAATTTCTACGAATTTAGAAATGTTTTGATTTTTTTAGATTCCAAAAGTATCGATCGTTCATTCATTATCGAAAACACCAAGGAAAATTCTGAAAAGGTCAGAAGTTCTCAATATGGCTTTAGACATTTGATTAGATTTAACGATTCAACTTAAAAGTCGTATATGGACAGCACAAGTTGATTGTATACCTGTCGGGCTATAGGCAATACGAAAAGGTATTTAAAGGACAATTATACTCATGTAGTAACCGACTTCTTTATGGCTCCTCCCACAATCATTGTCACTGACAATTCTCCCATCCTTGACACTGAGGAACATATGTTAATGAGCGATAGGGAGGGGCTTGAAAAATTGTCAGTAACTGCATGAGTATAATTCTCCTTTAACATCCCATAGATTAAATATGCTGCTTACCTGCATTTTATCCCGTAGAAATCTCATGTTAGGCACACGGTAATTAACCTGAGGAAGGAGAACTTTCACATCCTTTACTGTCACACTAGATCCAGGCACAAAGAAGGAATTCAAAATTAGTCCCATATGATTCTAATTATAATATTGAAGAAAAAGACTAATATTAATATTAATATTTTGTACAGGCTGAACATCGCTATAAACAAATGGATTTTGAGAAGGACAGCCAAAAATTGTAGTTCCCGAATAAAAAAAACAGGGATTGCTGGGATTTGTAGTTTTTTTTTTAAATAAAATTGTAATGATGCTTCTTACCTAACACTTGATTTTAGTGAAATGGTTGCAGGACATGAAACCTGCACAGGGCGAAATGGCATCTAGCAGCCACTAGGAGTCGCCACGGTTTTCCAGTAAGAATGACGTTTCATAAAAAAAATATTTTGTTCTTGGCAATTTTAAATTGAAACATGTGGCGGAGAGCTGCCATATTGCTAATCTGAGCTAGAAATGCATTTCTACATGTTTGTGAAGGTTCTCATTCATCCAGGTCATGGTATATCTGTTGTATTCAATTAGATCAACTGGACTTGAAATGTAGTTCTTGAAGACGTTTCGCTAGTCATCCAACTGGCTTTCTCAATTCAGAATGACTTGTACAAGAATCTGTGGCAATTATGTACCCTGGAAAATCCCAATTAGCATATCACAGCCAGGTGTTAAGGGTGTGATTAGATAGTGGCTAAGAGGTGTTAACACTAAGAGTGTTACTAAGAGGTGGTAACACTATAGTGTTTTTATAAAAAGTGTCCTCCAATCAGAGGATGAGCTGGTAACACTATAGTATTTTTATGAAGAGCGTCCTCCAATAAGGGGATGAGCTGGTAAGACTATAGTTTTTTTTATAAAGAGTGTCCTCCAATCAGGAGATGAGCTGGTAACACTATAGTGTTTTTATAAAGTGTCCTCCAACGGGGATGAGATGTACACTATCGTTTTTAATCGTGGTCCTCCAATCAGGTGTATGAGATGTAACACTACGTGTTTTTAATATAGAGTGTGCCTCCATCAGGGATGAGCTGGTAACCTATCGTGTTTTAATAGAGCTCCTTTCCCCAACAGGAATTTAGGGAGGTGGTAACACTATGTGTTTTTAAAAAAATATAAACTCTTCCAATAGGAATGAGATGGTACACTATAGTGTTTTTTAAGCGTGTCCTCCACCATCAGGGAATGAGCTGGTACCACTAGTGTTTTTATAGAGTCCGTCCTCCAGATACAGGGATGACCTGGTAACTATAGAGTTTGTATAGAGCGTCCTCCCATCAGGGATGAATGGTAACACTATAGTGTTTTATTTATGAGGTCCTCCATCAGGGGAGGAGCTGGTAACCTATGTTGTTTTTATAGAGTTCGTCTCCAATCACGAGATGAGATGTAACACTATAGTTGTTTTTATAGAAGCGTCTTCTCCAATCAAGGAGATGAATGGTAACACTATAGTGGTTTTTAATAGAGGTGCCTCCAATCAGGGTCTGGCTGGTAACACTAAGATGTTATTTATAGAGTGCCATCCTTCCAATCATGGGGATGAGCTGTAACACTAATGTTTTTATAAGAGCCGTCCCAATCAGGGATGATGAACTGGTGTAACACATAGTGTTTTTTATAAGATGCGTCCTCCCAATCGATGGGATGAGCTGGTAACACTATAGTGTTTTTATAGTGTCTCTCCAATCAGGGATGAGCTGGTAAACACTATATGTTTTTATAAGAGGGTCCTCCAATAGGTGGAGAGCTTGTAACCACTCATGTGTTTTTATAGAGGACGTCCTCGCAATCAGGGGATGATGGTAACTATATATAGCCATGTTTTATAAAGACCACGTGTCCCTCCAATCAGGGGTTAATGAGCTGGTAACGACCACCTACGTGTTTTAATAAAGAGCGTCCTCCAATCCGGGGATGAGCGGTAACCTATAGTTTTTTTTATAAGAGCGTCCCCATCAGGGATGAGCTGGTAACACTATAGTGTTCTTTAATAGAGCTGCTCAATCATGGATAGTGTAACACTATAGTGTTTTTTACAAGAAAGAGCTGTCCTCCAATCAGGGGATGAGCTGGTACACGATAGTGTTTTTAATGGGACGTAGCTTCCTCCAATCAAGGGGCTGAGCTGGTACACTATAGTTTTTTTATAAAGAGCGTCCTCCAATCAGGGGGACTGGTAACACTATAGTGTTTTTCAAAGAGCGTCCTCCAAAGGGATTGAGTGATGTAACACTATAGTTTTTTTTTTTTATAGAAGCGTCCCTCCATCAGCAGATGGGGAAGTGAGCTGGTAACACTATAGTGTTTTTTTTTTTATAGAGTGTCTCCATCAGGGTGATGAGCTGGTAACACTAGTGGTTTTTAAGAGTGTCCTCCATCAGGGGATGAGACTGGTAACACTATATAGTGGTTTTTATAAAGGCATCCTCCAATCAGGGTGAGACTGGTAACACTATAGTGTTTTTATATGAGTGTCCTCCAATCAGGGGATGAGCTGGTAACACTAATAGTGTTTTTATAAGACGTCCTCCCATACAGGGGATGAGACGTGTAACACTATAGTGTTTTTAATAGAGTGTCCTCCAATCAGGGGATGAGCTGGTACACTATAGATTTTTATATGAGTGTCCTCCAATCAGGGGATGAGACTGGTCACACTATAGTGTTTTTTTTTAAAAAGAGTGTCCCTCCACATCGGGAGATACTAGACACTAAGTGATTTTATAGAGCGTCCCTCCAATCCAGGGTGAATGGTAACAGCTATATGTTTTTATAAAGAGCGTCCTCCAATCATCGGATATAGCTGGTAACACTAATCAGTGTTTTTATAAAGAGCGTCCTCCCAAAGGTGCGAACCGAGTGTTTTATAGATGCTCCAAGGGATGTGTAACACTATAGTGTTTTTTAGCCCTCTCAGGGTGCAACTGTACACTACGTTTATAATCTAAGGAGATGAGATGGTACAACTAATAGATGTTTTTATAAAGAGCGTCTTCCACATCAGGAGGATGAAGGTACACTAAGTGTTTTTATAAGAGCAGTCCTCCAATCAGGGGTGATGAGCTGGTAACACATAGTGTTTTATATAGAGTGTCTCTCCACTCATGGAATGAGACTGGTAACCACTATAGGTTTTTATGGCATTCTCTTCCATTCTGGGATGAGCGGTAACCTATAGTGTTGTTTTAAGTGCTCAATAGTTGGTACCTATTTTTGCTCAATCAGGGGATGAGCGGTAACACATAGTGTTTTTTATAAAGAGAAGCGTCCTCCAATCAGTGTGATGACTTGGTAACACTATAGGTTTTTTAATAAAGTGTCCTCCACTCATGAGGATGAGCTTGTAACACTATAGTGTTTTTTATAAAGAGATCTCCTCCGGAATGGATGAGCATGGTAACACTATAGTGTTTTTATATAGCAGTGTATCCTCCACTATCAGGGATGAACTGGTAACCACTATAGTGTTTTTATAAGAGCATCCTCCACTCAGGAGGATGATGGTAAACTATAGTGTGTTTTATATAAAGATGTCCTCTCCAATCAGGGAATGACTGTAACCACTATATTGTGTTTTTATACAGAGTGTCCTCCAATCAGGGGATGAGTGCTGTAACACTATAGTTGTTTTTTTAGTTTAGCGTCCCAACATGAGAGGATTTAGCTTAACACTATAGTGTTTTGATAACAGACGTCCTCCAATCGGAGAAGAGCAATGGTAACACTTAGTGGTTTTTAATAGAGTGTCCTCCAATCAGGGATGAGATGGTATAGCACCTTAGTGTTTTTTATAAGTGTCCTCCAATCAGGAGATGAGGTGGTAACCTATAGTGTTTTTTATAGTGCTCCTCCCTCAGAGATGATATGGTAACACTTAGTGTTTTTATAAAGAGCGTCCTCCAATCAGGTGAGATGCGTAAACTATAGTGTTTTGTATAAAGAAGCTCCTCCATCAGGGTGATACTGGTACCACTAATGTTTTTAGGGTTGATAAGAGTGGTCCTCCATCAGGAGAGATGCTGTAACACTATAGTGTTTTATAAAGAGCGTCCGCCAATCAGGGGATGAGCTGGTAACACTATAGTGTTTTTTATAGGTGTCCTCCAATCAAGGAGGATGAGACTGTGTAAACACTATTAGTGTTTTTATATAGGGTGTCCTCACAATCAGGGCGGATGACTGAGGGAACACTAGTAGTGTGTGTTTTTATATGTGTCCTGCCATCAGGGATGAGCTGGTAACACTATCAGTGTTTTTATAAGGCTGTCTTCCAATCAGGGATGCTGGTAACGACTTAGTTTTTTTATAAAGAGCTCCTCCACAAAGTGGATGAACGGTCACTATAACGTGTTTTTATATCGGCGTCTCCAATCAGGGTATGAGACTGTAACACTATAGTGTTATATAAAGAGCATCCTCCATAAGGGTGATGAGCTGGTAACACTATAGTGTTTTTTATAGTGTCCTCATCAAGCAGGGGAGAGCTGGTAAACACTATATGGTTTTTATCAAAGCCGTCCCTCCAATCAGGGTGATGAGCTGTACACTATAGTGTTTTTATAAATTGAGTTCACTCCACATCAGGAAGAAAGAATTGTCACACTATGTGTTTTGTAATGAGCGTCCTCCAATCAGCGGTGAAAGCTGGGTAACAACTATAGTGTTTTTATATAAGTGCGTCGTCTCCCTCAGGAATGGTGGCGTAACACTATAATGTTTTTTATAAAGCATTCCTCCAATCAGGGATGAGCTGGTAACACTATAGTGTTTTGTATAGATGTCCTCCAATCATGGAGATGAGTGGTACACTATAAGTGTTTTTAATGGCTCTTCCAGACGGTGGATGAGCTGGTACCTATAAGAGGTTTTTTTATAAGATGTCCTCCAATCAGGCGATGCTCTGGTAACACTAATAGTGTTTTTTATAAGAGTGCCTCCACTTCAGGAGATGATGTGTTAACACTATAAAGTGTTTTTATAGAAGAGCTGCCTCCAATCAGGGTGATGAGCTGTTAACAGAGTTTTTACTATAGTGGCTCCTGGGTGTTAGAAATTGTAAGCTTCCTCCAATAAGTGATGAGTGTCAAACACTATAGTGTTTTTTATATAAGGTGTACTCCACTCGGTGGAGTTGTTGTAACCTCATGAGTGTTTTTTATAACGAGCGCTCTCCAATCAGGAGATGAGATGGTAACAACTATACGTGTTTTTTATAAATGAGTGTCCCCAATCAGGGATGAGTGTAACACTATTGTTTTTATAAAGAGTGGTCCTCCAATCGGGAATGAAGTGGTAACACTTAGTGTGTTTTTATAAAGAGCGTCCTCCAATCAGGTGATGGGCTGGTACACTATAGTGTTTTTATAGAGCGTCCTCCAAATCAGGGAGAGTACTTAGTTTTTCAATGTGTTTCCTGAGGAGCTGTAACCTATAGGTTAAGTGTCCCATCGTGAATTGGTAACCAGTGTTCTATTAGAAGGCCCTATCAGGATGACATGGTAACATATGTGTTTGTGTATTCAATAGAGTTCCTCCATCACGGAGTGGATGTACCCTGTAGTTCTTTGAAGATGGTCTTCGCAAGTCAGTCTGACTGGGACATCTATTCAAATGGTGTTCAGAATCTTGGCTTATAGTACCTGAAATCCATTCGATCAGCCGGTGATAGGGTGTGATAAACTAGTGCTTTTAAGAGTAGTGTTACACTCAATCAGTTTACTAGAGTTGGTAACACTATCGTGTTTTTTATAAAGTTCCTCCAATCATGAGGATTGGAGCTGGTAACACTAAGTGCGTTTTTATGAAGAGCGTCTTCCATCAGGGATGTTAACATAAGTGGTATGGTCTCAAGGGATGACTGGTAACCATATGTTTTTTATAAAGAGGTGCTCCAATCAGAGAATGAGACTGGGGTAACACTAATATTTTTATATATAGCAGGTCCTCCAATCAGGGGATGCTATGGTAAACACTATAGTGTTTTATAAAGAGCTGTCCCTCAATCACGGGGGATGACTATGGGTAACACTACTGTGTTTTTTTATAAAGAGCTGCTCCAATCAGGGGATGAGCTGGTAACACTATAGTGTTTTATAATAGAGCCCCTCCCATCATAGGGGATGGACTGGTAACACTAAGTGTTTTTAATAAAGAAGCTTCAATCAGGGAGCGAGCACTGGTAACACTATAATGTTGTTTTATAAGAGGATCCTCCAACGTCAGGGATAAGCTGGTGACACCGATAAGTGTTTTATAGAGTCTCCAATAAGAGAGGTAGCTTAAGTTTAGCATCCTCCAATCAGGGATGAGATGGTACACTATAGTGTTTTTAAAAGAGTGTCCTCCAATCAGGGATGAACACTAAGGTTTTAGGTGCCTCAGAATGATAGCACATATAGTGTTTTTTATAATAAGAGCTCTCCATCGGGGATGATGGTAAAATATAGTGTTTTTATAAAGAGCGTCCTCCAATCAGGGTGATTGAGCTGGTAACACTATAGTGTTTTCAAAGAGCATCCTCCAATACAGGGGCTGATCTGGTAACACTATGTGTTTTTATAAAAGGTCCTCCAATCAAGGGTGAGTTAGCAGCTCGCCGTAACACTATGTGTTTTTATAAGAGCTGTCCCCAATCAAGGAGATTAGCTGGAACCATAGTGTTTTTTTTTTTAATAGGCTTGTCTTCCAATCTTAGGGACTGCTGGTTGAACAGGCTAGTAGTGTTTTGTTGTAGACGTCTAGGGAGAGCTGGCATATAGTGTGGGTTTTTATAAAGAGGGTGTGCCTGCAATCAGGGGATGAGTATGGTAACACTATAGGGTTTTTATAAAGAGTGTCCTCCAATCAGGAGATGAGCTGTAACAACTCATAAGTGTTTTTATAAGTGTCTTCCCAATCGGGGGGGGGGGGGGAGATGAGCTGGTAACACATATAGTTTTTTATAGAAGGCGTCCTCCATCGGCGTGGTACGGGGTGGGGAAGCTGGTTAAACCACTATAGTGTTTGGTTTACAGAGCGTGATCCTCCCAATCAGGGATGATATCGGTAACACTATAGTGTTTTATAAAGGTGTCCCTCCAATCAGGGGTAGTGGAACACTATAGGTGTTTACTGACCCTCCTAGCGAATAGTGGTACTTTTTATAAGAGTGTGCCCCAATCAGGGTAATGAGTCTGGTAACACATATAGTTTTTTTTTATGAAGGTCCTCCAATCAAGGGGATGAGCTGGTACAGACTATAGTGTTTTTATAAGAGTGTCCCCCCATCAGGAGGAGAGATGGTAACACTATAGTGTTTTTAATAGTGTCCTCCAACAAGGATAGACTGGTAACAACTATCGTGTTTTTATAAGTGTCTCTCCAATCAGGGGATGGCTGATGGTAACACTATTGTGTTTTTTAGAGTGCCAAGGGAAACGTAACATGTTAATCGCCTCCAATAAGGGGAGAGCTGGTAACACCTACCGTGTTTTTTTATAGAGGCCTCCAATCAGGGGATGAGACTGGTACAGACTATGAGTTTTTTATAAGAGTCGTCCCTCCAAAGGGGTGAGATGTAACACGATATGTTTTTATCAAAGAGTGTCCTCCAATCAGGGGATGAGAGCTTGCACACTATAGTGTGTGTTATTATAGATTCTCTCCAAATTTCAGGGAGAGAGATAACACTATCGGTTTGTTATAAAGATGTCCTCCAATCCAGGGATAACTGGTAACACTATAGTGTTTTTATACAGAGGTCCTCCAATCAGGATGATGAATGGTACCACTAATAGTGTTTTTATAAATAGTGTCCCTCCATCAGGGATGAGCGTTGAATAACACAATAGTGTTTTTATAAAGAGTGTCCTCCAATCAGGAGTGAGCTGGTAAACTATAGTGTTTTTATAAAGAGTGTCCTCCAATCATGGTTGGAGAGCTGGTACACATAGTGGTTTTTTATAAAGAGTGTCCTCCATCAGGGGATGACTTGTACACTATAGTGTTTTTTTATAAAGAGCGTTCTCCAATCAGGGATGAGCTGGGTAACACTATAGTGGTTTTAATAAGACGTGTCTCCAATCCGGAGATGAAGTTCTGGATATGACTATTCATAGCTTGTTACTTTTATAATATACTGACGAATGTAGCTGAAGCGTTCCAAGTCTGTCGACGGTATCGTGACTTGAAGTCTGTGGCATTATACCCACATAATAGTATACAGCAGTTTAAGTTGTTAATATCTAAGATGTGTTAATCACTAGAGGTATAGAGCGTGTAACACTATAGTGTTTTATAAATAGTGTCCTCCAAATCAGGGCTGACTGGTAAACACGTATAGTTTTTTATAAGAGCGTCCTCCAATAAGTGAGATGAGCATGGTAAACTATAGTTGTTTTTGTATATAAGGGTTCCTCCAATCAGGGAGATGACTGGTAACACTATAGTGTTTTTAATAGAGCATTCCTCCAATTTTTCAGGGATGAGATGGTAACACGATAGTTTTAAGTTCCATAGATGAGTTGTACTATAGTTATGAGTGGTCCCTCCCAATCAGGTGATGAGCTGGTACACTATAGTGTTTTTATAGAGTCCAATGGGAGACGTACCTTGTTGTAAGAGAGGCGGCTATATGTTAGCACTGCTCCAATGAGATGCTGTAACACTATAGTGTTTTTTAGAGTCCAATAAGGGGATGCTGTAAGCT
Source organism: Hymenochirus boettgeri (assembly GCA_019447015.1). Classification (NCBI taxonomy): domain Eukaryota; kingdom Metazoa; phylum Chordata; class Amphibia; order Anura; family Pipidae; genus Hymenochirus; species Hymenochirus boettgeri. Next base: position 29,794 of record JAACNH010000718.1, read on the forward strand.
TATAGGCTCCCAATCAGGATGAGAATGGTAACACTATAAGTGTTTTTAAAAGAGCGTCTCCAATCAGGGTGAGACTGGTAACCCTATAGTGTTTTTTATAAGAGGTGTCTCCAATCGGAGATGAGATGGTAACACTATAGTGTTTTTAAAGATGCGTCCTCCAATCAGGAGAGATGGTAACCCATATAGTGTTTTTTATAACGCGCGTCCTCCAATCAGGCGGATGATCTGGTAACACTATAGTGTGTTTTTATAAAGAGCGTCCTCCAATCATGAGGATAGAGTGGTAACACTATAGTGTTTTTATAAGAGTAGCGTCCTCCATCGGGGTGATGATGAGATGGGTAACACTATAGGGTTTTTATAAAGAGCTTTCCTAATCAGGGAATGATGACCTGGTAACCATCTTATGTTTTAGTGTTTCATGTAGAGCTGTCTATGTTTTTTTAAGAGCGTCCGCAATCCTAGGGATGAGACTTGGTAACACATGTGTTTTTATACGAGTGTCCTCCAATCAGGGGATGAGAGGGTAACACTATAGTGTTTGTTTTATAAAGAGTGTCCTCCTTCCATCAGGAGGTTGAGTTAACCTGGTTAAATAAGGTCCTATCAGGTATGTACTATTATTTTATAAAGAGCGTCCTCCAATCAGGGTGAGATCTGGTAACACTATAGTGTTTTTATCAAGAGAGCGATGCGGCTTCCAATCACGGGGATGAGCTTGTAACACATATATGTTTTTATAAGCGTCCAAAGGATGAGCTGTACCTATTGTAGCTTCTCCAATCAGGAGATGAATGGTAACACTATTTTTTTATAAAGAGGGGTCCTCCAATCAGAGATGAGCTGGTAACACTATAGTGTTTTTTATGAAGAGCGTCTCCATAGAGGGATGTAATGTGTAACACTATAGTTTTTTTAATAAAGAGTGTCCTCCAATCGGCAGATGAAGTGGTAACACTATAGTGTTTTTTAGAGCTGTCCTCCAATCAGGGATAGATGGTAACCACTATATTTTTGATAAGGGTCCATCCAATCAAGAGGGAATGAGATGGTAACCACTATAGTTTTGTTTATAAAGGTCCTCCATCATGGGATGAGATGGTAACACTATAGTGTTTTTATAAGAGTGTCTCCAATCAGGAGGATGGTGGTAACTATAGTGTTGTTTAATAAGAGCGTCCTCCAATAAAGGGGATGAGACGGTAACACATAGTGTTTTTTAAGACGTTCAATCAAAGGATGGAGATCGGTAACAGCTATAGAGTTTTTTATAAGAGCTTCCTCCCATCATGGGAGAGATGTATCACTATATGTTTTTTTAAAAGAGCGTGCTGGCCTCCAATCAGGGGGAGATTGGACTTGTCAACCCTATAGTGTTTTTATATAGAGCGTCCTCCAATCATGAAAAAGATGAATGGATAACACTATGTGTTTTTAAAAGAGCGTCTTCCAATCACGGGGATCAGCGGTAACACACGTAGGTTTTTATAAAGAGGGTCCCCATCGGAGATGAGATGGTAACACTATAGTGTTTTTATACTAGAGCTGTCCTCCACTCAGGAGATGAGATGGTACACTATATTAGTTTTTATAAGAGCGTCTCCAATCAGGAGATGAGGATGTACCACTAATAGTGTTTTTATAAAGAGCGTCCTCCAAGCATGGTGATGAGTGGTCACACTATGTTGTTTTTATACAGATGTCTCAATCAAGGAGATGAATGGTAACACTATTAGTTGTTTTAGCTCTCATATACGAGTTGGAGCGGGTACACAAGTTTTATTAGGTCCACCGATGAGACTGGTACACTATGTTGTTTTTTATAAAGAGCCCCTCCAATCAGTTGATGAGCTTGTAACACTATAGTGTTTTATAAGGTCTTCCAATCGGGAGATGAGACTGGTAACACGTATAGTGATTTGTTAAAGAGCGTCCTCCATCGGGATTAGCTGGTTAACACTATAGTGTTTTTATTAACGTGCCGTCCATCAGGAGATTGAGATGGAACACATAGTGTTTTTTATAATGAGCCCTCCATCAGAGTGATGATGTGGTAACACGATAGTGTTTTTATTATATATGAGTGCTCCAATCAGGGATGCGATGGTAACACTATAGTTTAAGTTTCCTTTAGTATGGAACTGTGATAAGCGTCGCTCCAATCAGGAGATGAGATGATACCACTATCAGTTTTTTTATCAAAGAGCGTCCCAAATCCCAGGGAGATTAACTGGTACACTATAGTGTTTTTATAAATGACGTCTCTCCAATCAGGAGTGAATGGTAACACTATATGTTTTGATTTCCTCCATTATGATGACACATGGTTTATGGTCCTCCCTAGGAGATGAGAATGGTACCGGCAATAGAATGGTTTTATAAAGGAGTGTCTTTCCAACAGGAGATGAGATGGTAAACACTATAGTGTTTTTATAAAGAGCGACCTCCAATCAGGGTGAGAGTGGTAACACGTATGATTGTTTTTATAAAGAGCGTTCTCTCCATAGGAGATGAGATTGATAACACTATAGTGTTTTTATAACGAGCGTCCTCCAATCAGGATGATATAGGTAACCTATAGTGTTTTTATAAGAGTCTTCCAATCGTGAGATGAGATGGTAACACTATAGTGTTTTTTATAAAGAGTGGTCCCCTTCCAATCAGGAGCTGAGATGGTACCCCTATGGTTTGTTATATAGTGCGCTCCACCTCGGAGATGAGATGGTAACCTATAGTGGTTTTTATAAAGAGCTTTCCCAATCCGGGGATAGACTGGTAACACGTATAGTGTTTTTTATAAAGACGATCCTCCAATCAGGGATGATAGTGGTAACCCTATGTGTTTTTATAACGTCCTCCATCAAGGGTGAGGACACTATGGTATAAGACATCTCCATAGGGCTGATCTGTACTAAGTGTAAAGAGCTGTCCTCCAATCAGGGGATGAGACTGTAACACAATAAGTGTTTTTATAAAGAGCGTCTTCCCAATCAGGGTGATGAGTCGGTACACATAGTGTTTTTATATAGGCTCTTCCATCTGGAGATAGATGGTAACACTATATTGTTTTTTATAAAGAGCGTCCTCCAATCAGGAAGTGATGATGTAAACTATAGTGATTTTTTATAAATGTGTCCTCACTCATGAATGATATGGTAACACTATAGTGTTTTTTATAAAGAGCTCTCCATCAGGTGAGATGGTACACACTATAGTGTTTTTATATAGCGTTCTCCAATCAGAGGATGAGACCTGGTACTACTAATAGTGTTTTTATAAAGAGCGTCTTTTTTTTTTTCTTTTTTTAATAATTGAGAAAGTGTGTCCTAGGCGGGCTGCAGAGGTGGTCAGAGAGACGTTGCAGTAATCAAGCATAGTGTAAATTCATAGTATGAGATCAAAGATAGTAAAGAATAACCTACGGAAATAAAAGTGTCATCTGGTATGAAATCAGTGTAGTGGCAATCACTACGAATACGGAAATACATGAATACATACATCACACGCACACAGTGTGAGCTGGTAAGAAACGAGAAATGTCGGACATTCGAAATACAAGTGTGACGATACACAAGGAGAGATGTCGCTAGAAGCATACGGGGCAATAAGTGGTCCGGGGTATAACAAAATACGGAGGTTGAGAAAGTGTCGACATACTCGTCTCGGTTGATCTATGGTCATGACTAGGGTGTAGATTGTCGGAGACTTGAAAGGCTCAACTAACAAAGATCGTGGAATGCAAGGAAGGGTCTGCATGGACGATAACGGGTGCGCTGGTGGGCTAGAAAATACGTACTATAGGATGATCTTAATCAGGGGGGGTTAATCGCTGGTCGGCGTGTACTACTCCTCGTCTCTTATTCAAGGGCGGGTCGCGACGGCGGTGCAAGGGAGCCGAATGGTCGCGTAGGATCGGCTCGTGGATCGATCCAGTTACAGTCTCGGTTTCGCGTCACGTAAGGGCTTAACATGTCCTCTCGGCATAGTTCGCTTTTTAAAAAGGGAAAAAGGGGAGGGGAAGGGAAAGGAGGGAAGCAGGGCGAAATAGAAGGAGGTGGCGGTATGATAAGAAAGGAGGTAGTAAGATGGCGCTCATAGCATAATTTGGAGATGCTAACCTCAAGGACATAGTTATCGATTTGGTGGTAAGACTGGGTGGTAGGAAATCGAATGGCGATACGGGTACGTTGTACTGCAGTCAGATCGGACTAGTGTATACTCTCGTAGAGGTCAGTGTGTGAGATGGTTACGGATGTTGTGGCGCTTACTACGGGACGTAGGAGTGGTTATCCATCGGGCTGCGGTTTGGAAGTTCCACACGATGGTAATGGAGTCGATGAGTATCCTCGAATCCTACGGCAGTCAAGTGGATCGCTACTGACGGCTGCGGGAGTGTGAATAACAGCTAAACGCTGGGTCGGTGGAGCGGTGTTAAAGCGCGCTTATGGATACAGATCTTTTGTTACGCTACTACATCGGGAGGTGTGATCAAGACATACACTGGTGGTCTGCAGTGTCTACATGTGATTACATCGTGTAGCTCCTCAAATTGCGGTGATGATGAGGTCGGCGGTCCATATAGGCTCTTAAAAATCGTGGCTGGGTAAAAAAACAGGGCTCGTGTAGCTGGTAGGATCGAGGGGATAAGTACAACGCATGCAGGCGCGCGATGTTTCGCTATGGACTCGAGTCTGTCTCATCCAATGAAACTGGCTGCGTTTCAGCGGATATAATTTCGGGCTCAAGTTATCGCGCATCCTCTCCTCTTGTCGCTCTCGGCTCTTGTCGCTACGCGGCTCGTGTCGGCTCCTCGCTCGTGTGATAATACGGATCGTGTTATACTAGCTCGTGTTACGATAATCGCACTATGTCGATCATAGGCTGTTGTCGCATGGTAGGGGGGATAGTGGTAGATTGTAGGATATGTTCCGATCTAGGTCGTGTCATCATACCGTCTCGTGTCGCTGTCAGGATAGGTGTAGATGTCGATAGTGTGGTTGGTAGCATAGTGTGGAGGTATGACGCGTGGTGTGAGGACAGCGTGATGGTAGGACAGTGACCGTTGATGGTAGGACAAGCGTGGATGTGGTGGACAGCGTGGATGGTAGCAGCTGTGGATGGTAAGGACAGCGTGGATGGGTAGGAACAGCGTGTATGGTAGGACACGCGTGGATGGTAGGACAGCGCGGATGTTAGGACACTGGTGTAGGACAGCGTGGATGAGCCAGCGTGGATGGTAGGACAGCGTGGATGGAGGACGAGTGATGGTAGACCGCGTGGGATGGTAGGACACGTGATGGTAAGAGTGGTGTAGGACAGCGTGATGGTAGGAAGCGTGGATGGTAGGACAGCGGTGGATTGGTATACAAGCGTGGATGGTAAGACAGCTGGTGGATGGTAGGACAGCGTGGATGTGTAGGACAGCGTGGATGCGTAGGACAGCGTGGATGGTAGGACAGCGTGGATGGTAGGATAGCGTGGATGGTAGGATAGCGTGGATGGTAGGACAGCGTGGATGGTAGGACAGCGTGGATGGTAGGATAGCGTGGATGGTAGGACAGCGCGGATGGTAGGACAGCGTGGATGGTAGGACAAGCGTGGATGGTAGACAGCGTGGATGGTAGGATAGCGTGGATGGTAGGATAGCGTAGATGGTAGGATAGCTTGATGTAGGAAGCGGGATGGTAGGATAGCGTGGATGGTAGGATAGCGTGGATGGTAGGATAGTGTGGATGTTATAAAATGAAATTTTACACGAAATGAAAGGAATATCCAGTGCCCACTGTATGGAAATGTTCTGTATCCAGTTCACTAACCTCTGTCGCAACTGTAGGAACCTCTGGAAGTCAAACAGAGAATCTGACATAGGAGACGGACGCTCAACATTCCTGTAGAACAACAAAAGCATCACATGATTAGACCATCATCTCTATGATCATAATAAACAAATAAAAACATGGGAAATAGGAAGAAACCCCCCCCCAAAGAAATAGATAAAAAAAACCAGAGCAAAAGTTTGTATAGACAGGATGGAGTGTTTTGTAAATGAGAGAAGGTAGTAGAGAAAGGATGGAGGGTTTGTAAGATGGCGGCCTGGGGTTGTCGGCCGGTGAGCGGGTTAATTTGTCGCTGCCTGTTGTCGAGCCGTGCGGTTTGTTTTACGCCCGGCTTCCGGTTTCCGTCGGCCGGTGCGGGTTTGTCCGGGGCTGGGTTCCGTCGCGCCCGGCTGGCGGGTTTGTGATCCGGCGGCTTGATGGATTAGTCCGCGCGTTGGGGGTTTGTCCGGCGGCTGCCGGTGTTCGCGCAGACCAGGTTAGGCGGGTTTTTGCCCGGGCCTGTCCGGTTTCCGTTCGCCCGCTGGACGGGTTTGTCCAGCAAATGTTAACGTAGGACGCGATGGAGGGTTAAGTTAAGACGGGCATATTTTGCCTTACCTCTACACTCTCTCTCGAGTCCAGAAAATATGAAGAATCTACCAAATAGAAAACAGCTGGATTTAGGAATTACACATCTGCCCTCCATGAGGGGGGGGTTAGATTTAGACATTACCCCATATCCTCTTACCCCATTCTCATTGGAACAATACAGCTAATCTGCATGTTTTACAGGCTAACTAACGCCATACACTAAATAAACCAGCGACTCAATGAGTCTGCTATGGTGCCTTTATTTCCCTCCTTTCCAGAGCAGATCCCCATGAATTCTCAATGACTTTAGAATTATTAATAAATGATCTATCACTGTAATGATTTCACATATGGAAACATTCATACCAGGACATGTTGGAAAATCTTAAAAAATACATAACGGAATAAACAATTCCAATGGTGGGAGGAGACATGGGAAGGGTTTATAGGTAACTTATCTGGACTGGTCCAATTATTAATTAGAATAAACCACATTAAAATCATCACCAAACCAGGAATAGTGATAGGATTCAAAGGGGCCCCTACAATCCACACTATTGGGTCCAGTGATTCCTGGGAGGTTAGAGAACACAGGATTTGATATCTCTGCTGTGAGATGGAGCTTGTGTCCTTACCTAATTTTATCAAGATTTTGACTCACCGTAAAGGGAAGACAATTAAGCGTGCTCAATGATCTAAAATGGAAAGAAAATGGAAATAAACAATTACACCAAGGTACTCACCATCAATGGGTAAGTGACCATAGAAATGGGAATGACACCCTGCACCTGCCAATTGATATATGAAAGGCAAATAGGAGAACCAATACAATCTGGCCATATAATACCCCATGAAGAACCAGATAGTGGCACAAACTTACCGATTTTTGAGCCTCAAACATCAGGTTATTGTAAAAGAGAACGAAGTGAGAAAAATTCAGCTCTGACCTGGTCCTCATTTCCATAGTGAAAACAAGACAAGGTGACCACTAGAGAGACATTAATATTATGGGGAAATGTACATATTTCATATTTTATATATATTTAATGTCCATATGCGTAAACCTGATGCCGGACTTACTGAAATCACATGCAGTTTTCAAAAAATCCAAAGATACACAAAATCCAAGCATTGAGGTTATGGGAGGTTAAAAAATCTGAAAGTCCCCCCCAAATAAGGTATAATAGCAATGGTAACTTACTGTTAATGGCTCAGGGACCTGGCAAATGGTCTGGGGAATCAATGGCCAAACTCTATAATAACACCATGTACTTCCTGTTTTAGCATTCCACTAACAGGGAGATGTAATAAACGTTCTTATTGTTAAAAACGGTGCTAGTTTTGCCCAACCATCAGATGTCATTAACATTATTGAAAGCTAACATCTGATTAGTTGGTGCAAAATTAGCGCCAATTTTTAACGATAAGAATTTTATTCTCTCTCCTGATAGTATTTTCAAGACTTCTAACTTTCGAAAATGGCGATTTATTAATACCGAAATTTCTACGATTTAGAAATGTTTTGATTTTTTAGATTCCAAAATATCGATGTCATTCATTATCGAAAACACCAAGGAAAATTCTGAAAAGGTCAGAATTTCTCAATATGGCTTTAGACATTGATTAGATTTAACGATCAACTTAAAAGTCTATATGGACAGCACAAGTTGATTGTATACCTGTCGGGCTATAGGCAATACGAAAAGGGATTTAAAGGACAATTATACTCATGTAGTAAACCGATTCTTTATGGCTCCTCCCACAATCATTGTCCTGACAATTCTCCCATCCTTGACACTGAGGAACATATGTTATGAGCGAGTGAGGGAGGGCTTGAAAATTGTCAACTGCATGAGTATAATTCTCCTTTACATCCCATGATTAATATGCTGCTTACTGCATTTATCCCGTAGAAATCTCATGTTAAGGCACAACGGTAATTAACCTGAGGAAAGGAAACTTTCACATCCTTTACTGTCACACTAGACTCCAGCACAAAGAGAGGAATTCAAAATTAGTCCCATTTGTCTAATTATAATTGAAGAAAAAACTAATATTTAAATTAATATTTGTACAGGCTGAACATCCCTATACAATGGATTTTGAGAAGGACAGCCAAAAATTGGTAGTTCCGCGATAAAAAAAAACAGGGATTGCTGGGATTTGTAGTTTTTTTTTTTTAAATAAATGTAATGATGCTTCTTACCTAACACTTGATTTAGTGAAATGGTTTGCAGGACATGAAACCTGCACGGCGAAATGGCATCTAGCAGCCACTAGGAGTCGCCACGGTTTTCCAGTAAGAAGGACGTTTCATAAAAAAAATATTTGTTCTTGGCAATTTTAAATTGAAGGTGGGGGAGAGCTGCCATATTGCAATCTGAGCTAGAAATGCATTTCTACATGTTTGTGAAGGTTCTCATTCATCCAGGTCATGGTAATATCTTGTTGTATTCAATTAGATCAACTGGACTTGAAAATGTAGTTCTTGAAGACGTTCGCAGTCATCCAACTGGCTTTCTCAATTCAGAATGACTTGTACAAGAATCTGTGGCAATTATGTACCCTGGAGAATCCCAATTAGCATATCACAGCCAGGTGTTAAGGGTGTGATTAGATAGTGGCTAAGAGGTGTTAACTGTCTGCCATGTACAATGCTGTTTTAACACCTTACTCTGGGCGTTCCTATAACACCTCTTAGCCCTACTAATCACACCCTTAACACCTGGCTGTGTATGCTAATTGGGATTTTCCAGGGTACATAATTGCCACAGATTCTTGTACAAGTCATTCTGAATTGAGAAAGCCAGTCGGATGACTAGCGAAACGTCTTCAAGAACTACATTTCAAGTCCAGTTGATCTAATTGAATACAACAGATATGCATTTCTACGTGGTTCTTGCAATTAGAAACAGTGCCGGATTTGTTAGGGGGACAGCTACAATCTTGTCGGTCTAGGGGAAATAAAAGTATAAATCCGTCCCTGACTAGAAAACATTTTTTCCACCTGCCAAGCCAGTTAGGGCCATACGCGTCTCTCACTCCTCATAACAGTCATATTGTTTCTAAATTCATGGACCAATGGGAATTTTAATCATATAGATAGCAAACTCAGCTGGAATTACAGATTAAAAAAACACTTTAACTGGTCGGGGCAAAGTGGGCGTGCCTAGCAATGAATAACCCTACCTCCTTCCTTTGATAAATATGGCTGGGTACACACCTGAAGATTCTTCCCGACCAACCATTTGTTGGTGGTCAGTCACAGCCACACAAATGAACTCTCCAATACAATGAAATGTCTGTCGGGCTGAAATATTAGATGGTGTGTACCCAGCTTAAGACTAGGTACACAAGTGGTCTGGGCAGTTTGGTAGTGGCTTATAATAGCCAATCTACTATACAAAGTAGAAATTTTGTATGTATGTATGTATGTATGTATGTATGTAAGGCCTGGGCTTCGTGCGCTGCCCGACTTCAACAACACAGAAAAAGAGTACACATGTCACACGCTTCAGAGACACAACAACAGCGTAAAGTATGGCTACAGCCATGGCAGACACAGACACACCTGCACGTAACAAAAACTATACACACACGTGTACATGGGCAACGCCGGGTATAACTGCTACTCATCATAATAGAGATAAATAAGGCTAAATACACAAGGGTCAATATTGGCCGAAATTTTCATTGTGAGCAACATTTTTGTAGGTAATTTTCTGCCAATCGTGACGTCTTTAATAGGATATAGCTTTAATTCTCATTACTGGGCCCATTGGGTTGGCACGTGTGTACCAGCCTTATTCCAACTGATGGAAGCAGCTTGTCACCTTTCATTTTATATAATAATAAGATAAAAGTCTTGTTCTTCGCACATTTAATATGTTATCTAATGCACAATGAATATCCTATAAACTAGAGCAAGGTACAGACGACAAGATACCTCCATGACGCCTGGCAAATGGTTTGTGTATGGAGGTTGGAATGGGGATTGTTGATGATATGGAGGCATCTTCCCGTCTGTACCTAGCTTTAACTATGTCATCACTATCACATGACCTGGTCCCGTCTGTACCTAGCTTTAGCTATGTCATCACTATCACATGACCTGGTTCAGTCTGTACCTAGCTTTAACTACGTCATCACTATCACATGACCCGGTCCTGTCTGTACCTAGCTTTAACTACGTCATCACTATCACATGACCCGGTCCTGTCTGTACCTAGCTTTAACTACATCATCACTATCACATGACCCTGTCCCGTCTGTACCTAGCTTTAACTACGTTATCACTATCACATGACCCGGTCCGGTCTGTACCTAGCTTTAACTATGTCATCACTATCACATGACCCGGTCCGGTCTGTACCTAGCTTTAACTATGTCATCACTATCACATGACCCGGTCCCATCTGTACCTAGCTTTAGCTACGTCATCACTATCACATGACCCGGTCCTGTCTGTACCTAGCTTTAACAACGTCATCACTATCACATGACCTGGTCCCGTCTGTACCTAGCTATAACTATGTCATCACTATCACATGACCTGGTTCAGTCTGTACCTAGCTTTAACTACGTCATCACTATCACATGACCTGGTCCAGTCTGTACCTAGCTTTAACTACGTCATCACTATCACATGACCTGGTCCTTTCTGTACCTAGCTTTAACTATGTCATCACTGTCACATGACCCGGTCCTGTCTGTACCTAGCTTTAACTATGTCATCACTATCACATGGACCGGCTCCCCGGGTACCTGCTTTAAACACGTCATCACTATCACATGACCCGGTCCCGTCTGTACCTAGCTTTAACTACGTCATCACTATCACATGACCCGGTCCTGTCTGTACCTAGCTATAACTATGTGCATAGTATGACAAGTTATAGCTAGGTACAGACGGGACCAGGTCATGTGATTAGTGATGACTGTTAAAGCTAGTACAGACGGACCGGTGTCATGTGATAGTGATGACATAGTTATAGCTAGTACAGACGGGACCGGTCATGTGATTAGTGATGACATAGTTATAGCTAGGTACAGACAGGACCGGGTTCATGTGATAGTGATGACTAGTTAAAGCTAGTACAGAAGGACCGGGTCATGTGATAGTGATGACTAGTTAAAGCTAGGTACGACGGGACCGGGGTCATGTGATAGTGATGACATAGTTATAGCTAGGTACAGACAGGACCGGGTCATGTGATAGTGATGACTAGTTAAAGCTAGTTACAGACAGGACCAGGGTCATGTGATAGTGATGACGTAGTTAAGCTAGGTACAGACAGAGACCGTCATGTGATAGTGATGACAGTTAAGCTAGTACAGACGGACCGTCATGTGATAGTGATGACGTAGTTAAAGCTAGGTACAGACGGGACCAGGTCATGTGATAGTGATGACATAGTTATAGCTAGGTACAGACAGGACCGGGTCATGTGATAGTGATGACGTAGTTAAAGCTAGGTACAGACAGGACCAGGTCATGTGATAGTGATGACGTAGTTAAAGCTAGGTACAGACTGAACCAGGTCATGTGATAGTGATGACGTAGTTAAGCTAGGTACAGACAGGACCGGTCATGTGATGTTATATGACGTAGTTAAAGCTAGGTACAGACAGGACCAGTCATGTGATAGTGATGACATAGTTAAGCTAGGTACAGACAGGAACCGGGTCATGTGATAGTGATGACGTTAAGCTAGCAACAGGACCGTCATGTGATGTGATACGTAGTTAAAGCTAGGTACAGACAGAACCAGGTCATGTGATAGTGATGATGTAGTTAAAGCTAGGTACAGACGGACCGGGTCATGTGAATATGATAGTAAGTTAAAGCTAGGTACAGACAGGACCGGTCATGTGATAGTGATGACATAGTTAAAGCTAGGTACAGACAGGACCGGGTCATGTGATGGTGATGACTATTTTAGCTAGGTACAGACAGGACCGGGTCATGTGAATGATGACATAGTTAAAGCTAGTTACAGAAAGGACCAGTCATGTGATAGTGATGACAGTAGTTAAAGCTAGGTACAGACAGGACCAGGTCATGTGAAGTGATGACATAGTTAAAGCTAGGTACAAAGGACCGGTCATGTGATAGTGATGAGTAGTTAAAGCTAGGTACAGACTGAAACCAGGTCATGTGATAGTGATGACATAGTATAGCTAGGTACAGACGGACCGTTCATGTGATAGTGATGACGTTAGTTAAAGCTAGGTACAGACAGGACCGGTCATGTGATAGTGATGACGTAGTAAAGCTATGTACGATGGACCGGTTCATTGATGTGATGACATAGTTAAAGCTAGGTACAGACGGACCGGGTCATGTGATAGTGATGACATAGTTAAAGCTAGGTACAACGGCCCGGGTCAGTGATGTGTGATACGTAGTTAAAGCTAGGTACAGACGGGACCAGGGTCATGTGATAGTGATGACGTAGTTAAAGCTAGGTACAGACAGGACCAGGTCATGTGATAGTGATGACATAGTTAAAGCTAGGTACAGACAGGACCGGGTCATGTGATAGTGATGACATAGTTATAGCTAGGTACAGACAGGACCGGGTCATGTGATAGTGATGACGTAGTTAAAGCTAGGTACAGACAGGACCGGGTCATGTGATAGTGATGACATAGTTAAAGCTAGGTACAGACAGGACCGGTCATGTGATAGTGATAGTAGTTAAAGCTAGGTACGACGGACCGGGTCATGTGATAGTGATGACGTAGTTAAAGCTAGGTACAGACAGGACCGGTCATGTGATAGTGATGACTATAGTTAAAGCTAGGTACAGACGAGACCGGTCATGTGATAGTGATGACTAGTTAAAGCTAGTACAGACGGACCGTCATGTGATAGTAGACATAGTTAAGCTAGGTACAGACAGGACCGGGTCATGTGATAGTGATGACGTAGTTAAGCTAGGTACAGACAGGACCAGTCATGTGATAGTGATGACGTAGTTAAAGCTAGTACAGACGGACCGGGTCATGTGATAGTGATGACGTAGTTAAGCTAGGTACAGACGGGACAGGGTCAGTGATATGATGACGTAGTTAAAGCTATGTACAGACGACCGGGTCATGTGATAGTGATGACGTAGTTAAAGCTAGGTACAGCGAACGCAGTCATGTGATAGTGATGACATAGTTAAAGCTAGGTACAGACGGACAGGTCATGTGATAGTGATGACATAGTTATAGCTAGGTACAGACGGACAGGTTCATGTGATATTGATGACGTAGTTAAGCTAGGTACAGACGGACAGGGTCATGTGATAGTGATGACATAGTTAAAGCTAGGTACAGACGGGCCAGGGTCATGTGATAGTGATGACGTAGTTAAAGCTAGGTACAGACGAACAGGTCATGTGATAGTGATGACGTAGTTTTCAAGCTAGGTACGACTGAACCAGGTCATGTGATAGTGATGACATAGTTAAACTAGGTACAGACGGGACCGGGTCATGTGATAGTGATGACTAGTTAAAGCTAGTACACGACGGACCGGTCATGTGAAGTGATGACGTAGTTAAAGCTAGGTACAATGACACAGGTCATGTGATAGTGATGACATAGTTATAGCTAGGTACAGACAGGACCGGGTCATGTGATAGTGATACGTTTTAAGCTAGGTACAGACAGGACCGGGTCATGTGATAGTGATGACGTAGTTAAAGCTAGGTACAGACGACCGGGTCATTGATAGTGATGACGTAGTTAAAGCTAGGTACAGACGAACCAGGTCATGTGATAGTGATGACGTAGTTAAAGCTAGGTAACAGAGAGAACCAGTCATGTGAGTAGTGATGACATAGTTAAGCTAGGTACAGACGGGACAGGGTCATGTGATAGTGATTGACATAGTTATAGCTAGGTACAGACAGGACCGGTCATGTGATAGTGATGACGTAGTTAAAGCTAGGTACAGACGGGACCGGGTCATGTGATAGTGTTGACGTAGTTAAGCTAGGTACAGACAGGACCGGGTCATGTGATAGTGATGACGTAGTTAAAGCTGGTACAAAAACCAGGTCATGTGATAGTGATGACATATATAGCTAGGTACAGACAGGACGGTCATGTGATAGTGATGACGTAGTTAAGCTAGGTACAGACAGGACCGGGGTCATGTGATAGTGATGACATAGTTTATAGCTAGGTACAGACAGGACCGGGTCAGTGATAGTGATGACGTGTTTAAGCTAGGTACAGACAGGACCGGGTCATGTGATAGTGATGACGTAGTTAAGCTAGGTACAGACTGAACCAGTCATGTGATAGTGATGACATATGCTAAAGCTAGGTACAGACGGACCAGGTCATGTGATAGTGATGACATGGGGTATATTTATACATATGGGTGGGAGCTGCCATAGTGTTTCCCTTAGACAGTACAGTATGAGGGTATAGCTTATTGTGTGTACAGAACATTCCTTGTTCTGGGTTACGCATCACCTGGTGGCTGATTTGCAGTAGTGCGGTGTGTCCGTTGCATCTAAAACTGGGGGTAAGTATATAGGATGGCAAGGGGTGAGGGGAGTGACTGTGTGTGGCCATAGACGCAACTACGTGAAAACTCCATTGACCTATCCCATTGTACAATGTGATTGGACGACAGAATTTTTTTCTGTCCCAATAGGAAAAAATATCATACAATCTTCGACCAATCAGGTGTCATGTTGTATACGTGTAATGTTATTACGGGTATGTTGTATACGTGTTGTTTAACAGTGTATGTTGTAATACAGAGAATGTTTATATCAGTGATAACGTTATATACGTAATGTTATATAGCGTGTATGTTGTTACAGTGCTGTTAATACAGTGTTGGTTGTATACAGTGTATGTTAAATACAGTATATGTTGAATACATTGTATGTTATACATTGTATGTTGTATAACAGTGAATTGTTATATACAGTGTATGTTGTATACGGTGTAATGTTTATACAGTGCATGTTATATCAGTGCATGTTGTTACATGTATGTTATATACAGGCATGTTGTATACAGTGTATGTTATATACGTTATTATACATGAATTATATAGCGTGTAGTTGTATAAGTGAATATGTTGTTATAGGTGTATGTTGTATACAGTGTATGTTGTATACAGTGTATGTTGTATACAGTGCATGTTTTTCTGTGCATTGATTTCAAATTCCCAGTCCAACAGGAACAATGAGTCTAATAAGGAGCCAATCACTGTGGGGATTACTGGATCTATATTATGTCATAATTCCATTTAGTTATGGTGAAATTACTTATCTCCTCAATAAAACTTATTAAACATTACTTTTTTGATTTCACCAAGCACTTTAATTCTAGTTTGCCAGACAAATATTAACTCATTAGAATAATCCATAGCTGTCCCAGGGGGAGAAATAACCAAACGCCATTGGTGTGGCGGCTCCCTACTGGGTCTCTGCTCCGGATTTAAAGGATTTTCATGTACTAAATCCTGTGAGCTGCTTAAAAGCTTTTGTTCTGAGCATTTGTTGGCGGCCCAGCAGCCCTCAGTGAAAGGGAATTTGAGCTGTTAGTATTCGTATTTAACCCAACAGGTCACCGTGAATGTGCGCGCTGCAAAGATCTATCAAGACACTAATGGGGCAATGTATGGAGAGATGCTGTCGCTCTCTATTGCCCCCGTGTGGCAATGCACCGTACTCCTGTGCATCGCAAATGGGGTTAAAGATACCAGTTTAAAAAGCCACTATCGGCTTGGCGCGTTGGTTGCAGCAGTTGGAGACCTTTTTTTTTTGCACACCGCCATTATTTCCTTCATAAAGCCACGTTAAAGGAATAGTTCCCTCCCTACAGTATTTTCTTACTGTACAGCCCTGCTTCCCCAAATGGCCTTTATAAATAAACTGTACATACATACACATACATACAAAGTGAACTTTGCCTTTAATGTATTGATTGAAGCCTGGGTTGGTTAAAGGGTATGTACACTGGAAAATTAGTTTTTTTTTAGATTGCCCATTAGTGGAAACTATAATTCATCCCAACTATCACTGTACCGTCTCTTTTTGTTGATCTGCCCCCTATTCTTTAGATCCAATCTGAAACATCTTACGCTTTAGCATTTCTGTAAGCAGTTTGATGTAGCTGGAATGGTTTGACGGTTGGTGTGCTGTATGCTGTATGCAGTATTGACTGCATGGCTCCTTACCTCCCAGGCTTCAATCAATACATTAAAGGAAAAGTTCACTATGGGAGTGAATTATTCCTTAAGTGCATTGGTGAAAGGGGTTACTGCAGTTTTATGACAGAAATAGCTGATAGTGGCTTTCTATACATTGTGTGGCATAGTATGGGGGGGGTTTCTTTTAACTGATCTTGTTACAAAATGTAAACTTAATAACGTAATATAATTAAAGTGGAACACCAGGTAAAACGCAATATCCCCTTGTCAAGAAAATCGTTTACTACAGCAACCCCTGCAGTTACTTCTCTCATTCTCTGACAAAGACGGAGCCCCACAATGCATTTCTGTGCGGGTTTTTTTGTGTGCATTACACAACAGATGGTAACACTTCACATGTAGCGGGGTCGGTTCTGATTGCATTGGCAATGCAGACTGAAAACGCGACTGGTGCGGCCTACAGATTTTGTTTATAAACAACAGACTCATACTGATACTTTAAAATTAATCCCGTACGGGACTTTCTTTACATAGATCCTGTAATTCTCTGTAACCTCATTCAGGCATTTTACAATATACATACCGAAATGGGAGATTCTACTTGGGCAGAGACTGGTGGGAGATGGTAGAAGGCTGATTGATAGATGTTTAATGGGACTCGGCACAATATGTAATACATTATGTTATTATGTTATTGTCTGTAGGAATTTTACGTGGGTAGGTTCATGTTCGCAGATCGACACACAGGAATCAATAATCGATTCTTAAAGGTGGCCATACACACGTCGGGGAAACAACGGATTTACCTATTATCGCTTGGGTGTAGGGTATTCTGACCGATTGATCGTAGTGCCGACCAATCGGAATGCTCCGATCAATCGGGAAAGACGGAAAATTTCCCGTGGTCAGCATCGGCTCTTATACCTTAATAGAGTGAGCCGCGTATGGGGATCGGTTGTTCCATGTGGGCAGGTTTCCGTCACAAGGATACCGAATGTGATCTGTCGGTACATGGATGGAAATCTCACGTGTATGGCCACCTTTACTGACTATCCAATGATTGTAAATACAGAACCAAATCTAAACAGGATCGACCCTTCTACGGTATCAATCACTAGCCAAGATTTTCCAATCGATCACAAGGAAATTGGACCAGTGTGTGCTTAATTCCACCAGATCTTCCTATGTTCTCTGCAGGTGCCACAGGAATACTAATAAATGAGCCATAAGACGGTAGATGATGCAAAATGGTGCAGCCAATCAAAAATGATCAGGAAGTTTTGAATTTCTCCCCCATACACAGTATATTTTGGGAAGATCTTCTTAATCTGCCTAGGATACTCACACACGCTGCATGAGTATGATATCGAATACTGTCCAACTGGTCCAATATCAAAGCAGACCATTCATGGGATGACTTCTAAATCAAGTTGATTGGTTGGGAAAAAAAGAGACGTGTACACCTTTAATTCTCCATTATCTATCTGTAAGGATAAACAGTGAGATTATCCCTGTGTGCCATCACTCAGAACTGAAGGTAACATAGGCACCATGATGTGCTATAGCGCCATCTTATGGAGGGTAATTTAAAATGCACCACCTCAGTCAATGTACATTGTGTGACCCATATACAGAATATATCAGATTTCACTGACCAGCAACGCTGACGGTCTTTAGGGCGGAAGTCGGTCCCATACAGAATGATAAACACAAGGAGGCATCTAGTTTGCGGGAATCCTCAGGGTAACGCTCGAAATCCCGCGAGTTCCTACCTGATCGGATCTCTTTAATCTCCCTGACGTCACTGTAGGAAAGAAATAGAAAATAAACACTGTGTATTATTCCCCCCATGTATTCATACATACATATAATATACTACATATGTGTGGGACTGCCATAGTGTTTCCCTATAAAGTACATTATGAGGGTATAGCTTATTGTATGTACAGAACATTCCTTCTCTGTATATTTATACATATGGGTGGGAGCTGCCATAGTGTTTCCCTTAGACAGTACAGTATGAGGGTATAGCTTATTGTGTGCAGAACATTCCTTGTCTGTATATTTTATATTATACATATGGGTGGGAAGCTACCATATTGTTTCCCTTAGACAGTACAGTATGAGGGTATAGCTTATTGTGTGTACAGAACATTCCTTCTCTGTATATTTATACATATGGGTTGAGCTGCCATATTTTTTCCCTTAGACGTACCGTAGTATGAGGGTATAGCTTATTGTGTGTACAGAACATTCCTTCTCTGTATATTTATACATATGGGTAGGAGCTGCCATATTGTTTCCCTTAGACAGTACAGTATGAGGGTATAGCTTATTGTGTGTACAGACATTCCTTCTCTGTATATTTATATTTATACATATGGGTGGAAGCTACCATATTGTTTCCCTTAGACAGTACAGTATGAGGGTATAGCTTATTGTGTGTACAGAACATTCCTTCTCTGCTTTACATTTAGTGGTATACTATGGGTGGGAGCTGCCCTATTGGTTCCCTGAGACAGTACAGTATGAGGGTATAGCTTATTGTGTGTACAGAACATTCCTTCTCTGTACATTTATATTTATACATATGGGAGGGAGCTGCCATATTGTTTCCCTTAGACTGTACAGTATGAGGGAGCTGTTATGTGTGTACAGAACAGCCATTACCCTTTCTTATAACAATATCACCCATCAGACAGAGATAAAGGAAGATTTTGGTGGGTACTAGTGAGATCTCATATGGGATCTGCCATAACCAGTTTAGGAATGTGACCTGGGCCCCTTGGCATTATTACAATGAAGTGTATCGGGTGGCTGTGTGTCTCTTTGATATGGATATTCCTATTATAATGTTACAGTGTAACATATCTCAGCCCAGAGGGGCCGGACTTGTCACACACCCTGAAACACTAAACAGCACGCTGGGATTTTTATCTCATTATTACATACAAATAAGGGAATATACAGTACAGGAGCATAATTACCGGGCCAGCAGGGCCCACGATGGCAGGGGGCCGGAGGAAGAGTGCCCACAATTAGCTGTTTTTTTAACAGCTGATCTCACCTATGCAGTATATGTGGTCAGCTGTTTAAAACTTCTGCCTGTTCGGTACCAGACTTTTATAACATCTGATCACAGATGCTGGGGAGGGGGGGGGTGTCAAGGGGGTTTAACTGCCCCTGCAGTTACGCAGCTGAAACAGTAGAACATTTCCTGTAAATGATAAAAGTGTTAACTCTATAAGTGTGGGACTGTTCAATGATTGGTGTCTGGCAAGGGATCTAGAAAACTGTTCATGTTCATGTATTATATGGGATAATATCGGTTGTATTCAATTAGATCAACTGGACTTGAAGTTTAGTTCAAGTCCAGTTGATCTAATTGAATACAACAGATAAACCATGACCTGGATGAATGAGAACCTTCACAAGCATAAGGGATAATGTATCCCCTACTGTAAATTATAAGGATATTAGAAGTCACTGAGGAGTTCTGTGTCTATATAAAGGTACAAGGACACAGACTGAGTTATACAGGGAACTCTGGGTACCACTCATGTATTATTAGGGCTAATGTACCCCTGCTGTAAATTATAAGGATATTAGAAGTCACTGAGGAGTTCTATGTCCATATAAAGGTACAAGGACACAGACTGAGTTATACAGGGAACTCTGGGTACCACTCATGTATAATAAGGGATAATTTATCCCTACTGTACATTATAAGGATGTTAGAAGTCACTGAGGAGTTCTGTGTCCATATAAAGGTACAAGGACACAGGGTGAGTTATACAGGGAACTCTGGGTACCACTCATGTATTATAAGAGATAATGTATCCCCTACTGTATATTATAAGGATATTAGAAGTCACTAAGGAGTTCTGTGTCTATATAAAGGTACAAGGACACAGACTGAGTTATACAGGGAACTCTGGGTACCACTCACGTATTATAAGGGATAATTTATCCCCTACTGTAAATTATAAGGATATTAGAGGTCACTGAGGAGTTCTGTGTCCATATAAAGGTACAAGGACACAGACTGAGTTATACAGGGAACTCTGGGTACCACTCATGTATTATAAGTGATAATGTATCCCCTACTGTAAATTATAAGGATATTAGAAGTCACAGAGGAGTTCTGGGTCCATATAAAGATACAAGGACACAGACTGAGTTATACAAGGAACTCTGGGTACCACTCATGTATTATAAGGGATAATGTATCCCCTACTGTAAATTATAAGGATATTAGAAGTCACTGAGGAGTTCTGTGTCTATATAAAGGTACAAGGACATAGACTGAGTTATACATGGAACTCTGGGTACCACTCATGTATTATAAGGGATAATGTATCCCCTACTGTAAATTATAAGGATATTAGAAGTCACTGTGGAGTTCTGTGTCCATATAAATGTACAAGGACACAGACTGAGTTATACAGGGAACTCTGGGTACCACTCATGTATTATACGGGATAATGTATCCCCTACTGTAAATTATAAGGATATTAGAAGTCACTGAGGAGTTCTGTGTCTATGTAAAGGTACAAGGACACAGACTGAGTTATACAGGGAACTCTGGGTACCACTCATGTATTATAAGGGATAATGTATCCCCTACTGTAAATTATAAGGATATTAGAAGTCACTG
>JAACNH010000718.1:51237-142166 GCA_019447015.1 Hymenochirus boettgeri
TAGTTATAGCTAGGTACAGACAGGACCGGGTCATGTGATAGTGATGATGTAGTTATAGCTAGGTACAGACAGGACCGGGTCATGTGATAGTGATGACGTAGTTAAAGCTAGATACAGACCGGACCGTGTCATGTGATAGTGATGACATAGTTATAGCTAGGTACAGACGGGACAGGGTCATGTGATAGTGATGACATAGTTATAGCTAGGTACAGACGGGACCGGGTCATGTGATAGTGATGACGTTGTTAAAGCTAGATACAGACCGGACCGTGTCCTTCATCACTATCACATGACCCGTCCTGTCTGTACCTAGCTTTAACTATGTCATCACTATCACATGACCTGTCCCGTCTGTACCTAGCTTTAACTACGTCATCACTATCACATGACCTGCCCGTCTGTACCTAGTCTATAACTATGTCATCACTATCACATGACCCTGTCCCGTCTGTACCTAGCTAAACTATGTCATCACTATCACATGACCTGGTTCTCTGTACCTAGCTTTAACTACGTCATCACTATCACATGACCCGGTCTCGTCTGTACCTAGCTTAACTACGTCATCACTATCACATGACCTGTCCCGTCTGTACCTAGCTTAACTACGTCATCACTATCACATGACCCGGTCGCTGTACCTAGCTTTAACTACATCACTATCACATGACCGGTCCTGTCTGTACCTAGCTTTACTACGTCATCACTATCACATGACCCGGTCCTGTCTGTACCTAGCTTTAACTATGTCATCACTATCACATGACCTGGTCCGTCTGTACCTAGCTTTAACTATGTCATCACTATCACTGACCGGTTCCGTCTGTACCTAGCTTTACTACGTCATCACTATCACATAACCGGTCCTCTGTCCTGCTTTAACTACGTCATACTATCACATGACCCGGTCCTGTCTGTACCTAGCTTTACTAGTCATCACTATCACATGACCTCGGTCCTGTCTGTACCTAGCTTTAACTATGTCATCACTATCACATGACCTGGTCCTGTCTGTACCTAGCTTAACTACGTCATAACTATCACATGACCGGTCCTGTCTGTACCTAGCTATAACTATGTCATCACTATCACATGACCTGGTTCAGTCTGTACCTAGCTTTAACTACGTCATCACTATCACATGACCTGGTCCTGTCTGTACCTAGCTTTAACTACGTCATCACTATCACATGACCCGGTCCTGTCTGTACCTAGCTATAACTATGTCATCACTATCACATGACCTGGTCCCGTCTGTACCTAGCTTTAACTACGTCATCACTATCACATGACACGGTCCAGTCTGTATCTAGCTTTAACTACGTCATCACTATCACATGACTGGTTCAGTCTGTACCTAGCTTTAACTACGTCATCACTATCACATGACCTGGTCCTGTCTGTACCTAGCTTTAACTACGTCATCACTATCACATGACCCGGTCCTGTCTGTACCTAGCTATAACTATGTCATCACTATCACATGACCCGGTCCCGTCTGTACCTAGCTTTAACTACGTCATCACTATCACATGACCCGGTCCTGTCTGTACCTAGCTTTAACTACGTCATCACTATCACATGACCCGGTCCGTCTGTACCTAGCTATAACTATGTCATCACTATCACATGACCTGGTCCCGTCTGTACCTAGCTATAACTATGTCATCACTATCACATGACCCGGTCCTGTCTGTACCTAGCTATAACTATGTCATCACTATCACATGACCTGGTCCCGTCTGTACCTAGCTATAACTATGTCATCACTATCACATGACACGGTCCGGTCTGTATCTAGCTTTAACAACGTCATCACTATCACATGACCCGGTCCCGTCTGTACCTAGCTATAACTATGTCATCACTATCACATGACCCTGTCCCGTCTGTACCTAGCTATAACTATGTCATCACTATCACATGACACGGTCCGGTCTGTATCTAGCTTTAACTACGTCATCACTATCACATGACCCGGTCCTGTCTGTACCTAGCTATAACTACATCATCACTATCACATGACCCGGTCCTGTCTGTACCTAGCTATAACTATGTCATCACTATCACATGACCCGGTCCTGTCTGTACCTAGCTATAACTATGTCATCACTATCACATGACACGGTCCGGTCTGTATCTAGCTTTAACAACGTCATCACTATCACGTGACCCTTTTAAAGCTTTATATCTTGTATGATAATATTAAAATATAATGTATATCAGACGTCCCCTTGGAGTTCCCTAACCAGTGGCGTTGTGCTGATATTCTAGGGTAGGAAGAACGTGTATGTATGTAGGTAAAATCCCTTCTTTGTACACTGGTCCCACCCTTAGACTGTACAAGGGAATCAATTTGGCAACATCTTCCCATGCAGTGGTGTAACTAGGAATCACTGAGCCCCCCAGCAAAACTATGATGGGGCCCCTATCCGTGCTTCATCTGCAGTGGTTTTCTGGGAGGAGTCTACATCTGTCATAAGAAAAATTAGAAAATGGGGGCCCCTTAGCTCCTGGGCCCCCCTGGTAGTTATGCCCCTGAACCCATGTGACTATGAACACATATAATGAAAATTGTTGTTGTGAGTTACAAAACTTAGCGCTATTTTGAAAAAATAATATACACATACACATACAAAGATAAGAGGGAATCTTCTATACCCACAGTAAGCTATACCGTCAAACTGAACTAAGAAAATCAATTTGGCAACTCCCACCCATATGTAATACAATTTAATAGAAAATGACAAGGAGATGTAGATGGACCTGGGGGTTGTGTGTTGCTATAAAGCTGCTTTAAGGAGGTCATTTCTATTGCCCTGGGTGTAAATGGAAGAGTTTATCAATCCCGTGTAATAATAATAATCACAGACTTTCATCTCCAGCTCCCTCACATTGTTTCCTGTCCCGATTCCTTCCTCTTCCTCCCGCAGACTCCTATCACTTCCTGTCACACTTCCTATCACACTTCCTGTTAATATCAAGTGGACAAGGATTTGTCCAGAGCAGGTCATGTGACCACCAGCTACCTTCCCTACCCAGAGAGAATGAGAGAGTGGTTGGGGCCCTAGCAATATTATAGGGCCCACTGGTTATAATAATCCTTTAATTACTTTAATGGCCTTTCTGAGGGGCAGCAGTTTTGCACCTTTTATTGCACCAGATATTACCCTAGTAAATGAATGGGGATAGGATTTATTCAGGTTTATGAAAAGCTAAGGCCACAATATGCCAGATGGCAACGTGCATGAAATGCGATCCGCGCAATCGAAGTGCATGTGATTTGGTGATCACATTCCCTCCGAAAACATATCACAGCACAGAGTGGCCACCCACGTAGACATGCTCACACTAACGGATCGTTTGGGTGTGATCGAACACGGCAGTGTGGCGTATCCCTTAAGGAGCGGGAGGGAGATGTAATGGACATTGCTGGTAGAAACCTCTGGGCCAGGGGAATAATCTGCAGCACTCTGGCTATCCTTGATCTGCACGGAATGCTGGGAATTGTAGTTTATTAACGTCAGGTGCACAATAGGTCTGGATTCATTGAATAACATTACACAGTGCCGATTGGACTCTTTCTGTGCTGGCAGTGAATGGGTTACTA
This sequence comes from Hymenochirus boettgeri, assembly GCA_019447015.1. Classification (NCBI taxonomy): domain Eukaryota; kingdom Metazoa; phylum Chordata; class Amphibia; order Anura; family Pipidae; genus Hymenochirus; species Hymenochirus boettgeri. The sequence continues at coordinate 54,851 of JAACNH010000718.1, forward strand.
GCAGACCGTGCTGCTCCGATCCAGCTGATAGGGACTGACTTGTTGGCAGGATCCCCAGGAAGGAAGCTGTTTGTGCGGAGGAATGACAGGCGCCCATTGTGTGCAAACTCCTGGGAGGTGCAGATAATCCCATTGGCATGCTGATGGCATCCTGGTTAGTCTGTCACAACCAGACCTCTGTACTGCAGGGCAGGGGGAGCCATAGGATCACTTTGGTGGGACACATCTCATGCCTTCTTTATCACAGGCATTACTAGTGGGCAGGCAGTGTCTACACAAAGGGACCTGGGCAAAAAACCCTGGTGAATGAGATTCACCATGACCCACACTTTCTCTGGGCAAGACTCCCATAGTAGATTTACTAGAAGCTGCACGGCTCTGGGTGATTCTCACCTGCACATACGTATTGAACGCCAGCTATCGGCACAGACGGGCAGCCACTGGTGAATGGGCCTGCAGCGGCTGGGGGGAGTTTCGCCAACTACGAGTTAAAGTCATATGGACTAGCAGTGGGCAGGGTTAGTCTAACATCCATTGGATCCTGTTTATATTGAATTCATTGCCTGATGGCCAATTCTATTCTTAGGCTGAGGACACACTACAACGCACCAAATCACCAGCGTTATCGCACGCAACTGCGCGATTTCTTTGCATTCACGTGCGTTGTTTCACGTTTGCGCATGCGTTTTCGCTGTTTTTAAAGAGAAAACGCATGCCATTGCGCGAAACGGACTCGCATGCGCATTGGAAATCGCGGGAATGTTTGCGTGCCTGAGATTTCCATATTAGCGAAAAATCGCAGGCGAAAACGCACTAGTGTGTCCTAGCCCTAACTGTATGTCTGCCACAGTTATGTGAATCTTCCCAACATTAATGACCAAACTGTTGTATACAGCTCATATCATTCTCTGATCTCCAGACGAGAGATGGGGGTGGGAGACATCAGGCTATTTGTCATGGCTCCGCCATTGGGAAATAATGAAATGATTCTGTTCCAAGAGAAAAACAAAGATTGTTCTGTACCACTGAGCAGCTATAATAATATTACTGAACTCTGGGTTGGCACAACATAAGAATTTTATGTCTCTATGGCCCTAAAGCAAAGAAACCCCCCCGGGGAGGGATGAATGGTCTGGTCCAGGGTTGGGTAGACTTACCTTCCTTCTCTCGCTCTGTCCATAGTGTCAAACTGTTTCCGTAGCCACCTGTAATAAGGCAAACACCTATTATTATACTTATAATTCAACATCCTCCCTCCCTCCATACAGCACCAAGGTTTACAGGTTACAATGTAACTTATCCCGATAACTTTAATGTCACACACAAGGTCTATTTTTAGATTATCTGGGGGGTAAATTAACCCTTACCTCTCTACCTGGAGAGGACTTGGCACCTTCTGAGTATCTGAAACAACCCAGTTTAACCCAGTGATCCATACATTCACGTCTTCTTCGCTAAAAGCTGGGAAGGAAAAAGAGAGATCAGACAAAGAGACGTATTTATTTAAAATGCCCTGCCTGTACCTTTAAATAGAATTAAAGGGTAAATGACAGTGCATGTTATACACTGTCTATAGTATATACAGTGCATGTTATATACAGTGCATATTATATACAGTGCATGTTATATACAGTGTGTGTTATATAATGTGCATGTTATATACAGTCTATATTATATACAGTGCATGTAATATAAAGTGTGTGTTATATAATGTGCATGTTATATACCGTCTATATTATATACAGTGCATGTAACAGTATATACAGTGCATGGTATATACAGTGCATGTTATATACAGTGCGTATTTTATTCAGTGCATGTTATATACAGTGCATGTTATATAGTCTATATTATATACAGTGCATGTTATATACAGTGCATGTTAAATACAGTGTGTTATATACAGTGAATATTATATAAAGTGCATGTTATATACAGTCTATATTATATACAGTGCATGCTATATACAGTTTGTGTTATATACAGTGTATGTTAAATACAGTGTTATATTAAATGTGCATGTTATATACAGTCTATATTATATACAGTGCATGTTATAAACAGTGCACGTTATATACAGTGCATGTTATATACTGTGCATGTTATATACTGTGTATGTTATACACAGTGTATGTTATATATAGTCTGTTATTTACAATCTATGTTATAAACAGTGTATGTTATATACAGTGCACGTTATATACCGCATGTTATATACAGTGTATGTTATATAAAGTGTGTGTTATATACAGTCTGTTATTTACAGTGCATGTTATATACAATCTACGTTATATACAGTGCATGTTATGTACATTCTATTCTATTTATAGTCTATGTTATATACTGTGTATGTTATATACATGTTGTATACAGTGCATGTTATATACAGTGCATGTTATATACCATGTATGTTATATACAGTGTATGTTGTATACAGTATATGTTATATACAGTGTATGATATATACAGTGAATGTTATATACCGTGTATGTTATATACAGTGTATGTTATATACAGTGCATGTTAAATACAGTGCATGTTATATAGAGTGCATGTTGTATACAGTCAGGGAGATTCAATAAAAGTTCTTATCGTTTAAAATAGTGCTAATTTTGCCCCAACCAATCAGATGTTAGCTTTTAAATGTTACATAAGTTCTGATTGGTTGGGTCAAAATTAGCACCATTTTAAACGATAAGAACTTTTATTGAATAACCTCCAGTGTATGTTTTATACAGTGTATGTTGTATACAGTGCATGTTATATACAGTGTATGTTATATACAGTGAATGTTATATACCGTGTATGTTATATACAGTTTATGTTATATACAGTGTATGTTATATACAGTGAATGTTATATACAGTGAATGTTATATACAGTGAATGTTATATATCGTGTATGTTATATACAGTTTATGTTATATACAGTGCATGTTAAATACAGTGAATGTTATATATCGTGTATGTTATATACAGTGTATGTTGTATACCATGTGTGTTTATATACAGTGTATGTTATATACAGTGTATGTTGTATACCATGTGTGTTTATATACAGCATGTTATATACAGTGCATGTTATATACAGTGTGTGTTGTATACAGTGTATGTGAATGTTATATACCATGTATGTTGTATACAGTTTATGTTGTATACAGTGTATGTTATATACAGTGTATGTTATATACAGTGCATGTTATATACAGTGCATGTTATATACAGTGCATGTTGTATACAGTGTATGTTGTATATAGTGCATGTTATATACAGTGTATGTTGTATACAGTGTATGTTATATACAGTGTATGTTGTATACGGTGTATGTTATATACGGTGTATGTTGTATACAGTGTATGTTATATACAGTGTATGTTGTATACAGAGAATGTTATATACAGTGTACGTTATATACAGTAAATGTTATATAGCGTGTATGTTGTATACAGTGCATGTTAAATACAGTGTTTGTTGTATACAGTGTATGTTATATACAGTATATGTTGAATACAGTGTATGTTATACAGTGTATGTTGTATACAGTGAATGTTATATACAGTGTATGTTGTATACGGTGTATGTTATATACAGTGCATGTTATATACAGTGCATGTTGTATACAGTGTATGTTATATACAGTGCATGTTGTATACAGTGTATGTTATATACAGTGTATGTTATATACAGTGAATGTTATATAGCGTGTATGTTGTATACAGTGTATGTTGTATACGGTGTATGTTGTATACAGTGTATGTTGTATACAGTGTATGTTGTATACAGTGCATGTTTTCTGTGCACGTGATTTCAAATTCCCAGTCCAACAGGAACAATGAGTCTAATAAGGAGCCAATCACTGTGGGGATTACTGGATCTATATTATGTCATAATTCCATTTAGTTATGGTGAAATTACTTATCTCCTCAATAAAACTTTATTAAACATTACTTTTTTGATTTCACCAAGCACTTTAATTCTAGTTTGCCAGACAAATATTAACTCATTAGAATAATCCATAGCTGTCCCAGGGGGAGAAATAACCAAACGCCATTGGTGTGGCGGCTCCCTACTGGGTCTCTGCTTCCGGGATTTAAAGGATTTTCATGTACTAAATCCTGTGAGCTGCTTAAAAGCTTTTGTTCTGAGCATTTGTTGGCGGCCCAGCAGCCCTCAGTGAATAGGGAATTTGAGCTGTTAGTATTCGTATTTAACCCAACAGGTCACCGTGAATGTGCGCGCTGCAAAGATCTATCAAGACACTAATGGGGCAATGTATGGAGAGATGCTGTCGCTCTCTATTGCCCCCGTGTGGCAATGCACCGTACTCTCTGTGCATCGCAAATGGGGTTAAAGATACCAGTTTAAAAAGCCACTATCGGCTTGGCGCGTTGGTTGCAGCAGTTGGGAGACCTTTTTTTTTTGCACACCGCCATTATTTCCTTCATAAAGCCACGTTAAAGGAATAGTTCCCTCCCTACAGTATTTTCTTACTGTACAGCCCTGCTTCCCCAAATGGCACTTTATAAATAAACTGTACATACATACACATACATACAAAGTGAACTTTGCCTTTAATGTATTGATTGAAGCCTGGGTTGGTTAAAGGGTATGTACACTGGAAAATTAGTTTTTTTTTAGATTGCCCATTAGTGGAAACTATAATTCATCCCAACTATCACTGTACCGTCTTTTTGTTGATCTGCCCCCTATTTCTTTAGATCCAATCTGAAACATCTTACGCTTTAGCATTTCTGTAAGCAGTTTTGATGTAGCTGGAATGGTTTGACGGTTGGTGTGCTGTATGCTGTATGCAGTATTGACTGCATGGCTCCTTAACCTCCCAGGCTTCAATCAATACATTAAAGGAAAAGTTCACTATGGGAGTGAATTATTCCTTTAAGTGCATTGGTGAAAGGGGTTACTGCAGTTTTATGACAGAAATAGCTGATAGTGGCTTTCTATACATTGTGTGGCGATAGTATGGGGGGGGTTTCTTTTAACTGATCTTGTTACAAAATGTAAACTTAATAACGTAAATATAATTAAAGTGGAACACCAGGTAAAACGCAATATCCCCTTGTCAAGAAAATCGTTTACTACAGCAACCCCTGCAGTTACTTCCTCATTCTCTGACAAAGGACGGAGCCCCACAATGCATTTCTGTGCGGGTTTTTTTGTGTGCATTACACAACAGATGGTAACACTTCACATGTAGCGGGGTCGGTCTGATTGCATTGGCAATGCAGACTGAAAACGCGACTGGTGCGGCCTACTGATTTTGTTTATAAACAGACAGACTCATACTGATACTTTAGAATTAATCCCGTACGGGACTTTCTTTACATAGATCCTGTAATTCTCTGTAACCTCATTCAGGCATTTTACAATAATACCGGAAATGGGAGATTCTACTTGGGCAGAGACTGGTGGGAGATGGTAGAAGGCTGATTGATTAGATGTTTAATGGGACTCGGCACAATATGTAATACATTATGTTATTATGTTATTGTCTGTAGGAAATTTTACGTGGGTAGGTTCATGTTCGCAGATCGACACACAGGAATCAATAATCGATTCTTAAAGGTGGCCATACACACGTCGGGGAAACAACTGGATTTACCTATTATCGCTTGTGTGTAGGGGATATTCTGACCGATTGATCGTAGTGCCGACCAATCGGAATGCTCCGATCAATCGGGAAAGACGGAAAATTTCCCGTGGTCAGCATCGGCTCTTAATACCTTAATAGAGTGAGCCGCGTATGGGGATCGGTTGTTTCCATGTGGGCAGGTTTCCGTCACAATGTGATACCAATGTGATCTGTCGGTACATTGGATGGAAATCTCACGTGTATGGCCACCTTTACTGACTATCCAGCCATGATTGTAAATACAGAACCAAATCTAAACAGGATCGACCCATTCTACGGTATCAATCACTAGCCAAGATTTTCCAATCGATCACAAGGAAATTGGACCAGTGTGTGCTTAATTCCACCAGATCTTCCTTATGTCTCTGCAGGTGCCACAGGACGACTAATAAATGAGCCATAAGACGGTAGATGATGCAAAATGGTGCAGCCAATCAAAAATGATCAGGAAGTTTTGAATTTCTCCCCCATACACAGTATATTTTGGGAAGATCTTATCTTAAGATCTGCCTAGGATACTACAACCGCTGATGAGATCGATAAATACTTGTCCAACTGGTCCAATATCAAAAGGAGGCCATTCATGGGATGACTTCTAAATCTAGTTGATTGGTTGGGAAAAAAAGAGACGTGTACACCTTTAATTCTCCATTATCTATCTGTAAGGATAAACAGTGAGATTATCCCTGTGTGCCATCACTCAGAACTGAAGGTAACTATAGGCACCATGATGTGCTATAGCGCCATCTTATGGAGGGTAATTTAAAATGCACCACCATCAGTCAATGTACATTGTGTGACCCATATACAGAATATAATCAGATTTCACTGACCAGCAACGCTGACGGTCTTTAGGCGGAAGTCGGTCCCATACAGAATGATAAAGCACAAGGAGGCATCTAGTTTGCGGGAATCCTCAGGGTAACGCTCGAAATCCCGCGAGTTCCTACCTGATCGGATCTCTTTAATCTCCCTGACGTCAACTGTAGGAAAGAAATAGAAAATAAACACTGTGTATTATTCCCCCCATGTATATCATACATACATATAATATACATACATATGTGTGGGAGCTGCCATAGTGTTTCCCTTAGAAAGTACATTATGAGGGTATAGCTTATTGTATGTACAGAACATTCCTTCTCTGTATATTTATACATATGGGTGGGAGCTGCCATAGTGTTTCCCTTAGACAGTACAGTATGAGGGTATAGCTTATTGTGTGTACAGAACATTCCTTGTCTGTATATTTATATTTATACATATGGGTGGAAGCTACCATATTGTTTCCCTTAGACAGTACAGTATGAGGGTATAGCTTATTGTGTGTACAGAACATTCCTTCTCTGTATATTTATACATATGGGTAGGAGCTGCCATATTGTTTCCCTTAGACAGTACAGTATGAGGGTATAGCTTATTGTGTGTACAGACATTCCTTCTCTGTATTTTATATTATACATATGGGTGGGAGCTGCCATAGCGTTTCCCTTAGACAGTACAGTATGAGGTATAGCTTATTGTGTGTACAGAACATTCCTTCTCTGTATATTTATACATATGGGTGGGAGCTGCCATACTGTTTCCTTAGACAGTACAGTATGAGGGTATAGCTTATGTGTGTACAGAACATTCCTTCTCTGTATATTATATTTATCATATGGGTGGAAGCTACCATATTGTTTCCTTAGACAGTACAGTATGAGGGTATAGCTTATTGTGTGGTACAGAACATTCCTTCTCTGTATATTTATACATATGGGTAGGAGCTGCCATATTGTTTCCCTTAGACAGTACAGTATGAGGGTTAGCTTATGTATGTACAGAACATTCCTTCTCTGTATATTTATACATATGGGTGGGAGCTGCCATATTGTTTCCCTTAGACAGTACAGTATGAGGGTATAGCTTATTGTATGTACAGAACATTCCTTCTCTGTACATTTATTTGTATACATATGGGTGGGAGCTGCCATATTGTTTCCCTTAGACAGTACAGTATGAGGGTATAGCTTATTGTGTGTACAGAACATTCCTTCTCTGTACATTTATATTTATACATATGGGAGGGAGCTGCCATATTGTTTCCCTTAGACTGTACAGTATGAGGGAGCTGTTATGTGTGTACAGAACAGCCATTACCCTTTCTATAACAATATCACCCATCAGACAGAGTAAAGGAAGATTTTGGTGGGTACTAGTGAGATCTCATATGGGATCTGCCTAAACCAGTTTAGGAATGTGACCTGCCCCTTGGCATTATTACAATGAAGTGTATCGGGTCTGTGTGTCTCTTTGATATGGATATTCCTATTATAATGTTACAGTGTAACATATCTCAGCCCAGAGGGGCCGACTTGTCACACACCCTGAAACACTAAACAGCACGCTGGGATTTTTATCTCATTATTACATACAAATAAGGAATATACAGTACAGGAGCATAATTACGGGCCAGCAGGGCCCACGATGGCGGGGGCCGGAGGAAGAGTGCCACACTAGCTGTTTTTTTAACAGCTGATCTCACCTATCAGTATGTGGTCAGCTGTTTAAAACTTCTGCCTGTTCGGTACCAGACTTTATAACATCTGATCACAGATGCTGGGGAGGGGGGGGGTGTCAAGGGGTTTAACTGCCCCTGCAGTTACGCAGCTGAAACAGTAGAACATTTCCTTTAAATGATAAAAGTGTTAACTCTATAGTGTGGGACTTGTCAATGATTGGTGTCTGGCAGGGATCTAGAAAACTGTTCAGTTCATGTATTATATGGGATAATATCGTTGTATTCAATTAGATCAACTGGACTTGAAGTTTAGTCAATCCAGTTGATCTAATTGAATACAACAGATAACCATGACCTGGAGATGAGAACCTTCACAATCATAAGGATAATGTATCCCCTACTGTAAATTATAAGGATATTAGAAGTCACTGAGGAGTTCTGTGTCTATATAAAGTACAAGGACACAGATGAGTTATACAGGGAACTCTGGGTACCACTCATGTTATATTAGGGCTAATGTACCCCTGCTGTAAATTATAAGGATATTAAAGTCACTGAGGAGTTCTATGTCCATATAAAGGTACAAGGACACAGACTGAGTTATACAGGGAACTCTGGGTACCACTCATGTATATAAGGATAATTTCCCTACTGTACATTATAAGGATATTGAAGTCACGAGGAGTTCTGTGTCCATATAAAGGTACAAGGACACAGGGTGGTTATACAGGGAACTCTGGGTACCACTCATGTATTTAAGAGATAATGTATCCCCTACTGTAATTATAAGGATATTAGAAGTCACTAGGAGTTCTGTGTCTATTAAAGGTACAAGACACGACTGAGTTATACAGGGAACTCTGGGTACCACTCAGTATTATAAGGGATAATTTATCCCCTACTGTAAATTATAAGGATATTAGAGTCACTGGAGGAGTTCTGTGTCCATATAAAGGTACAAGGACACAGACTGAGTTATACAGGGAACTCTGGGTACCACTCATGTATTATAAGGATAATGTATCCCCTACTGTAAATTATAAGGATATTAAGAGTCACAGAGAGTTCTGGGTCCATATAAAGATACAAGGACACAGACTGAGTTATACAAGGAACTCTGGGTACCACTCATGTATTATAAGGGATAATGTATCCCCTACTGTAAATTATAAGGATATTAGAAGTCACTGAGGAGTTCGTGTCTATAAAGGTACAAGGACAAGACTGAGTTATACATGGAACTCTGGGTACCACTCATGTATTATAAGGGATAATGTATCCCCTACTGTAAATTATAAGGATATTAGAAGTCACTGTGGAGTTCTGTGCCATATAAATGTACAAGGACACACAGACTGAGTTATACAGGGAACTCTGGGTACCACTCATGTATTATAAGGGATAATGTATCCCCTACTGTAAATTATAAGGATATTAGAAGTCACTGAGGAGTTCTGTGTCTATTAAAGGTACAAGGACACAGACTGAGTTATACAGGGAACTCTGGGTACCACTCATGTATATAAGGGATAATGTATCCCCTACTGTAAATTATAAGGATATTAGAAGTCACTGTGGAGTTCTGTGTCCATATAAAGAACAAGGACACACTAGTTATACAGGGAACTCTGGGTACCACTCATGTAATATTTATAGGGTCTCTATCTATAGTAATAAACCCATAAGGTCTCTATAGTAATTAATCCACAGGGTCTCTATCTGTAGGAATAAACCCATAGGGTCTCTATCTATAGTAATTAATCCATAGGGTCTCTATCTATAGTAATAAACCCATAGGGTCTATCTATAGTAATAAACCCATAGGGCCTACATCTATAGTAATAAATCAATAGGGTCTCTATCTATAGTAATTAACCCATAGGGCCTACATCTATAGTAATACATTCATAGAGTCTCTATAGTAATAAACCCACAGAGTCTCCATCTTTATTAATAAATTTATAGGGTCTCTATCTATAGTATTAAATCCATAGGGTCTCTATCTATAGTAATAAACCCATAAGGTCTCTATAGTAATTAATCCACAGGATCTCTATCTGTAGGAATAAACCCACAGGGTCTACATCTATAGTAATAAATCCATAGGGTCTCTATCTATAGTAATTAATCCATAGGGTCTTTATCTATAGTAATAAACCCACAGGGTCTATCTATAGTAATAAACCCATAGGGCCTACATCTATAGTAATACATTCATAGGGTCTCTATCTTTAGTAATAAACCTACAGAGTCTCCATCTTTATTAATACATTTATAGGGTCTCTATCTGTAGTATTAAAGGGCATGTCCACCCCCAAAACTATAATCCCCCCCACTACTGGCCCCACCATGTAGTGTAGTTTAATCCTTACCTTACATCCCAGCTCCATCTGGTTCATCTGCTATCCCCCCCTAAAGTCCCAAAAACTGCCCACCAGGAGGATAGCAGAGTCCATATAGGACTGCCTCCTGTCTCCCCTCCGGGAGAAGTTTGGCGTGCGCACTGCAGCCCTTCTCCCCATCCCTTCCCCTCCCTCTCCCTCCCGATTAGGATTCCCACCCCCTAGCGTAAAATCCTTATGATATAATATTCCCCCTGTCCCTGTCTTGTCTTTTGACTGTATTACTGGAGCTTGTGGGTAATTGGTGAACCAGGTTACAAGAAAACACAGGAACTGTATTCTGAAGAACAGGCTTTACTGAAGTATTAACATAGAACTTCTAAACAGCAAGAGAGCACCATAAAGAGTCCAACACTTACAGCACTAAGCACAACAATGTATCAACTCATAACCTGTGACTAGAGGCTGGCTCAGTCTTAAAGTCACAGCACTATATATTACAGTCACCCCCAGCCCCAACCGCTATATTTTTATTATCAGAAAGTGCCACAAACTTTACTTACCTTCCCTCTTTCCTCCGCCGCACTGAACTCCCGGCAGCTGCGTCCGTGATTGGCTGCCGCTCAGCCAATCACAGACGCGACTGCCGGTCCCGCCCCTCGGCTTGCATTTTTTCGCAAGCAGAGGGCCTGGCAGTGGGGCGGAGGAAAGGTAAGTAATGTTTGGGGCACTTTCTGATAATAAAAATAGAGCGGTTGGAGCTGGGGGGACAGGGGGAATATTATATCAAAAGGGTGGACATGCCCTTTAAATCCATAGGGTCTCTATCTATAGTAATAAATCTATAGGGTCTCTATAGTAATAAACCCATAGGGTCTCTATAGTAATTAATCCATAGGGTCTCTATCTATAGGAATAAACCCATAGGGTCTCCATCTATAGTAATAAATCCATGGGGTCTCTGTCTATAGTAATAAATCCATGGGGTCTCTGTCTATAGTAATAAATCAATAGGGTCTCTATCTATAGTAATAAATCCATAGGGTCTCCATTTATACTAATAAATCTACAGGGTGCTGGAAACACATCCAGTGGGAACGAGCCCTGAAATTCCCCGGCTGAGTGTTTGGTAATTAGTATCGCGCAGTTTCCTCTTTACACCTCTCACATCCTCCGAGCTGCCTATGGGATTTCTTGGTCTCACTGCTAAACAAACAAGGTCACTATCAGTCCTCCTTGGTTCCTGAATGGGGGATTTATGGAGGTTGATGTAAATAAAGGGAGAATAACACTGTAATAATTTCCAAAGGGGAATTGTAACCCTATTTATATTGCTGGCGTACTTTAACGGCTGCTAACTCTCACATTAGTGTAAACCCCACAGTAACCAATGTATTATTATATTATTATATGTATTATCAAGTAAGTGTGGGCTTTCTACCAAGTTTTTTTTAATATGGCCAGCATTAGGTTTTGCTTAAAACAGAAGCACAAACTGACGCTTCTTACCTGACTGCGATGCGGTAAATCTTGCAAATGGGTTCGCAGCATCACCATATCCTGGGAAGGTTAAAAGGCATCGGTTAGTGTCTTTCCCCCAAACTCTGCCTCTAATGGATAGTTCTATAGAGAGACAGGAGACAGCACTGTAGATTTCATATGGCTCTGAGGGTCTCTAAGCACTGGTTACAGCAACATAAACATAGAATAGTTGGATCTAGGTAACCAGAACTGTGTTATTTAGGGGCATATTTATAAAGGCATGGTATCGCTATTTTGTGATACCGTGCCTTTAATGATCGTAATTCGGATTGTACTCTGGCCTATACAATACCATTGACGTAGTCTACTACCGCTGGTATTGAATGGCCAATCAGATCCTAGTTCAGGGATGGACACATTATTATTAATTTTGCTTGAAAGAGACAAATTCCCTTTTCTTCTTCTTCCCTTTTATTCTTCCGCTTATTTGGACTGCATCTCCTTCCACAGTTTTCCAGCTGTATGTAAAAACATACCTTCAAATACCACACAGACACAGGTACACACACCTACTCATACACCTTCACAACCCAACCTACCTACCTTCCGTTGCCATGGCAACCATACCATAATCATCAAAAAAGTATCTCACATTAGTGAGTGCACCCTCACATTTCTGTAAATATTTTAATATATCTTTTCATGGGACAATACTGAAGGTATGAAACTTTGATACAATGTAATGTAGCTAGTGTACAGAACCCCATTAAAGGGACACTTTACTGAAAAAATGACTTTGCCTCGTCTTAATCTATAATTGAATACATGTAAGTAGCACTTACTCTGAGGTGTGTGTGTTGCTGCATGCCTTCAATCCAGCACACATTTTGTTTAGGAGCAGTATCCCCTCTCCCTCTTTTAACCACTCCCACTACCATCCGACCTGACTTTTACCCCACAAACCAGCTGTCAAGCCTGCACAGTGAGAAATGTCAGGATATTTTCATTTCTTTATTTTATCATTTAGTCACAGAATCCCCAACCCCTCAGGTTGCTCCTCGGTACAGTATCATTATAGGAAAAATAGAAATTCTGGTTTCCTGATGAGCTTGTGGGCACAGGGAGGAAGTGTGCGGATTTGGGCGCCGTTCAATACCCCGTAGGAAGATGGGGGAACTAGCAATTTCCATAATGTAGGGTGGTATTATGGGTTTAAGTCTATCATTGTGTTCTTTATTCCAAGACCAGATCTAATTTTATCCGTGACTGTTTTTTAACCGTGTATAACCCAAGGATGTAGGGAAACCAATCTCAGTGGGCCAGGCACCTAATAGGAATCCAAGGAGTTAATGTACCATGTGTATTTTCCATTAGATGTTCCCACTTCCTAGTTAACTAGTGAAACATCTCATATTAACTTTACTAACAGGAACAAAGTCTCGCAATGTGGAGGCGACAGTTTCCTCCTGTCCTGGACTCAATCAGCGCCAACCACCAGCTTAGTGGAAATCTCATTTATATCGGTGCCAGAAACAAAAAAAATTAAAGGGCAAGTTCATGATGAAGCAAAAGTTAATTGAACCTTTAACACAATGCTTTATATGCAGGGCGTATTTATTTCCCCTTGTCATGAATCTATCCCGTTTGTTGTAAAGAGTAATCTAAGGAAGTGTAGTTGACTTTTACTTTGTATTACTTTGAATATTGGGTACCCAGCATATATAATACTGAGCAATCCTTCCCGTCCAATCAAAACAAGCCGCTAAGCCACACCCACAAAACCTTTGAATTCTGATTGGGTTTTCAAAGGGGCAGATTGACAGGACAAAGATAAAGTGGATTTAAAGGGATTAAAGGCCAGATAAACCAGGACCTAAATATTGACTAATAACCAGGTAATATTCCTGCTATCTCTGGTTATTTGGGGTATTTCATACCCTGCCTTAGAAGACCGCCAGGTCCAGTTGGTTATTAAGTGGTTAATGGGTTTTCTTTTTTTTTTTCCATTTCCTTCCCTACACCTACAGTAGCAGATGGAATGGAAACAGGAAGGGAACTCCGACCCCCTCCCAGTCACAGTCTGACTCACCGCCAGTGAGGACCATTATAATCAAGGGTGGAGGAAATATCCTTATCAAGGGGTCTGGGGCCATCATGGTGCAGGGTTGGAATCCATAGATGACTAGTATTCCCACAGGGATCAATGGGATGTGGTATCTAAAGGGAAAGTGACTCTCGCCATGTAATTGTACTGTATATTATTATCAATGTATAGTTAAAAACGTACAAGTATAACTATCACGTCCCTCTCAGGCTCTGTATAATTCATTGCTACTCAGAGTAACTCACCCTGTGTCCTTGTACCTTTATATGGACATAGAACTCCACAGTGACTTCTAATATCCTTATAATTTACAGTAGGGGATACATTATACCTTATAATACATGAGTGGAACCCAGAGTTCCCTGTATAACTCAGTCTGTGTCCTTGTACCTTTATATAGATACAGAACCCCTCAGTGACTTCTAATATCCTTATAATTTACAGTAGGGGACACATTATCCTTATAATACATGAATGGTACCCAGAGTTCCCTGTGTAACTCAGTTTGTGTCCTTGTATCTTTATATGGACACAGAACTCCACAGTGACTTCTAATATCCTTATAATTTACAGTAGAGGATACATTATCCCTTATAATACATGAGTGGTACCCAGAGTTCCCTGTATAACTCAGTAGGGATAGATTGTATCCTCTACTGTAAATTATAAGGATTTAGAAGTCACTGTGGAGTTCTGTGTCCTATAAAGATACAAGGACACCAAACTGAGTTACACAGGGAACACTGGGTACCATTCATGTATATATAGGATAATGTGTCCCCTACTGTAAATTATAAGGATATTAGAAGTCACTGAGGGGTTCTGTGTCTATATAAAGGTACAAGGACACAGACTGAGTTATACAGGGAACTCTGGGTACCACTCATGTATTATAAGGTATAATGTATCCCTCACTGTAAATTATAAGGATATTAGAAGTCACTGTGGAGTTTCTGTGTCCATATAAAGGTACAAGGACCAGGGTGAGTTACTCTGAGTAGCAATGAATTATACAGAGCCTGAGAGGGACTGATAGTTATACTTGTACGTTTTTAACTATACATTGATAATAATATACAGTACATTACATGGCGAGAGTCACTTCCTTTAGATACCACATCCCATTGATCCCTGTGGGAATACTAGTCATCTATGGATTCCAACCCTGCACCATGATGGCCCCGACCCCTTGTAAGGATATTTCCTCCACCCTTATTTAATGGTCCTCACTGGCGGTGAGTCAGACTGTGACTGGGAGGGGGTCGGAGTTCCCTTCCTGTTTCCATTCCATCTGCTACTGTAGGTGTAGGGAAGGAAATGGAAAAAAAAAAAGAAAACCCATTAACCACTTAATAACCAACTGGACCTGGCGGTCTTCTAAGGCAGGGTATGAAATACCCCAAATAACCAGAGATAGCAGGAATATTACCTGGTTATTAGTCAATATTTAGGTCCTGTTTTATCTGGCCTTAATCCCTTTAAATCCACTTATCTTTGTCCTGTCAATCTGCCCCTTTGAAAACCCAATCAGAATTCAAAGGTTTTGTGGGTGTGGCTTAGCGGCTTTTTTGATTGGACGGGAAGGATTGCTCAATATTATATATGCTGGGTACCCATCAAAGTAATACAAAGTAAAAGTCAACTACACTTCCTTAGATTATCTTTACAACAAACGGATAGATTCATGACAAGGGGAAATAAATACGCCCTGCATATAAAGCATTGTGTAAAGGTTCAATTAACTTTTGCTTCATCATGAACTTGCCCTTTAATTTTTTTTGTTTTCTGGCACCGATATAATGAGATTTCCACTAAGCTGGTGGTTGGCGCTGATTGAGTCCAGGACAGGAGGAAACTGTCGCCTCCACATTGCGAGACTTTGTTCCTGTTAGTAAAGTTAATATGAGTGTTTCACTAGTTAACTAGGAAGTGGGAAATCTAATGGAAATACACATGGTACATTAACTCCTTGGATTCCTATTAGGTGCCTGGCCCACTGAGATTGGTTTCCCTACATCCTTGGGTTATACACGGTTAAAAACAGACACGGATAAAATTAGATCTGGTCTTGGAATAAAGAAACACATGATAGAACTTAAACCCATAATCCACCCTACATTATGGAAATTGCTAGTTCCCCATCTTCCTACGGGTTATTGAACGGCGCCCAAATCCGCACACTTCCTCCCTGTGCCCACAAGCTCATCAGAAACCAGAATTTCTATTTTTCCTAATATGATACTGTACCGAGGAGCAACCTGAGGGGTTGGGGATTCTGTGACTAAATGATAAAAAAAGAAATGAAAATCCTGACATTTCTCACTGTGCAGGCTTGACAGCTGGTTTGTGGGTAAAAGTCAGGTCGGATGGTAGTGGGAGTGGTTAAAAGGGAGAGGGAGGTTACTGCTCCTAAACAAAATGTGTGCTGGATTGAAGGCATGCAGCAACACACACACCTCAGAGTAAGTGCTACTTACATGTATTCAATTATAGATTAAGACGAGGCAAAGTCATTTTTTCAGTAAAGTGTCCCTTTAATGGGGTTCTGTACACTAGCTACATTACATTGTATCAAAGTTTCATACTTCAGTATGTCCCATGAAAAGATATATTAAAATTTTACAGAAATGTGAGGGTGCACTCACTAATGTGAGATACTTTTTTGATGATTATGGTATGGTTGCCATGGCAACGGAAGGTAGGTAGGTTGGGTTGTGAAGGTGTATGAGTAGGTGTGTGTACCTGTGTCTGTGTGGTATTTGAAGGTATGTTTTTTACATACAGCTGGAAAACTGTGGAAGGAGATGCAGTCCAAAAAGCGAAGAATAAAAGGAAGAAGAAGAAAAGGGAATTTGTCTCTTTCAAGCAAAATTAATAATAATGTGTCCATCCCTGAACTAGGATCTGATTGGCCATTCAATACCAGCGGTAGTAGACTACGTCAATGGTATTGTATAGGCCAGAGTACAATCCGAATTACGATCATTAAAGGCACGGTTCACGAAATAGCGATACCATGCTTTATAAATATGCCCCTAAATAACACAGTTCTGGTTACCTAGATCCAACTATTCTATGTTTATGTTGCTGTAACCAGTGCTTAGAGACCCTCAGAGCCATATGAAATCTACAGTGCTGTCTCCTGTCTCTCTATAGAACTATCCATTAGAGGCAGAGTTTGGGGGAAAGACACAACCGATGCCTTTTAACCTTCCCAGGATATGGTGATGCTGCAACCCTTTGCAAGATTTACCGCATCGCAGTCAGGTAAGAAGCGTCAGTTTGTGCTTCTGTTTTAAGCAAAACCTAATGCTGGCCATATTAAAAAAAACTTGGTAGAAAGCCCACACTACTTGATAATACATATAATAATATAATAATACATTGGTTACTGTGGGGTTTACACTAATGTGAGAGTTAAGCCGTTAAAGTACGCCAGCAATAAATAGGTTACAATTCCCCTTTGGAAATTATTACAGTGTTATTCTCCCTTTATTTACATCAACCTCCATAAATCCCCCTTCAGGAACCAAGGAGACTGATAGTGACCTTGTTTGTTTAGCAGTGAGACCAAGAAATCCCATAGGCAGCTCGGAGGATGTGAGAGGTGTAAAGAGGAAACTGCCGATACTAATTACCAACCACTCAGCCGGGAATTTCAGGGCTCGTTCCCACTGGATGTGTTTCCAGCCCCTGTAGATTTATTAGTATAAAATGGAGACCCTATGGATTTATTACATGATAGAGACCCTATTGATTTATTACTATAGACAGAGACCCCATGATTTATTACTATAGATGGAGACCCTATGGGTTTATTCCTATAGATAGAGACCCTATGGATTAATTACTAATGAGACCCTATGGGTTTATTACTATAAGACCCTATAGATTTATACTTAGATAGAGACCCTATGGATTTAAAGGGCATGTCCACCCTTTTGATATAATATTCCCCTGTCCCCCAGCTCCAACCGCTCTATTTTTATTATCAGAAAGTGCCCCAAACATACTTCTTCCTCCGCCCACTGCCAGGCCCTCTGCTTGCGAAAAAATGCAAGCCGAGGGGCGGGACCGGCAGTCGCGTCTGGTGATGGCTGAGCGGCAGCCAATCACGGACGCAGCTGCCGGGAGTTCAGTGCCGGAGGGAAAGAGGGAAGGTAAGTAAAGTTTGTGGCACTTTCTGTAATAAAATATAGCGGTTGGGGCTGGGGTGACTGTAATATATAGTGCTGTGACTTTAAGACTGAGCCAGCCTCTAGTCACGGGTTATGAGTTGATACATTGTTGTGCTGTGCTGTAAGTTTTGTTTTTATGGTGCTCTCTTGCTGTTAGAAGTTCTATGTTATACTTCAGTAAAGCCTGTTCTTCAGATACAGTTCCTGTGTTTTCTTTTAACCTGGTTCACCAATTACCCACAAGCTCCAGTAATACAGTCAAAAGACAAGACAGGAACAGGGGGAATATTATATCAGTAATTTTACGCTGGGGGTGGGAATCCTAACGGGAGGAGAGGGAGGGGAAGGGATGGGGAGAAGGGCTGCAGTGCGCACGCAAAACCTTCTCCCGAGGGGAGACAGGAGGCAGTCCTATATGAACTCTGCTATCCTCCTGGTGGGCAGTTTTTGACTTTAGGGGGGATAGCAGATGAACCAGATGGAGCTGGGATGTAAGGTAAGGATTAAACTAGACTACATGGTGGGGCCAGTAGTGGGGGGGATTATAGTTTTGGGGTGGACATGCCCTTTAATACTACAGATAGAGACCCTATAAATGTATAATAAAGATGGAGACTCTGTGAGTTTATACGTAGATAGACCCTATGAATGATTACTATAGATGTAGGCCCTATGGGTTTATTACTATAGATAGACCCTGTGGGTTTATTTACTATAGATAAAGACCCTATGATTAATTACTATAGAGAGACCCTATGGATTAATTACTATAGATAGAGACCCTATGGGTTTATTCCTACAGATAGAGACCCGGTGGATTAATTCTATAGAGACCTTATGGGTTTATTACTATAGATAGAGACCCTATGAATGTATAATAATATGGGAAACTCTGTGGGTTTATTACTATAGATAGAGACCCTATGAATGATTACTATAGATGTAGGCCCTATGGGTTAATTACTATAGATAGAGACCCTATTGATTTATTACTATAGATAGAGACCCTATGGGTTTAATACTATAATATAGACCCTATAAATGTCTTAATAAAGAGGAACTCTGTGGTTTATTACTATAGATAGAGACCCTATGAATGTATTACTATAGATGTAGGCCCTATGGGTTAATTACTATAGATAGAGACCCTATGATTTTTACTTAGATAGAGACCCTATGGATTTAATACTATAGATAGAGACCTATAAATTTATTAATAAAGATGGAAATCTGTGGGTTTATTACTATAGATAGAGACCCTATGAATGTATTACTATAGATGTAGGCCCTATGGTTAATTACTATAGATAGAGACCCTATTGATTTATTCTATAGATGTAGGCCCTATGGGTTTATTACTATAGATAGACCCTATGGGTTTATTACTATAGATAGAGACCCTATGAATTTATTACTATAGATGTAGGCCCTATGGGTTTATACTATAGATAGACCCTGTGGGTTTATTACTATAGAGACCCTATGGATTAATTACTATAGATAAAACCCTGTGGATTTATTTACTATAGATGGGGCCCTGTGGGTTTATTACTATAGATAGAGACCCTATGGGTTTATTACTATATATAGAGACCCTATGGATTAATACTATAGAGACCCCGTGGATTTTATTACTATAGATGGAGACCCTATGGTTTATTACTATATATAGGACCCTATGGTTAATTACTATAGAGACCCTGTGGATTTATTACTATAGATGGAGAGCCTATGGGTTTATTATATAGATAGAGACCCTATGTATGTAATACTATATAACCCTATACATTTATTAATGAAGATGGAGACCCTGTAGGTTTATTACTAAGATACAGACCCTATGGATTTATTATTACTATAGATAGAGACCCTATGGACGTATTACTATAGATGGAGATTGTATAATTTATTACTAAAGAAGAGACCCTGTGGATTTATTATTTGGAGACCCTATAGGTTTATTACTAGGAAGGAGAACATATGGATTTATTACTATAGACACTATTGGTTTATTATTATAGTAGGAGACCTTTTGCATTTATAACTATGATAAGACCCTATGGTTCATTACTATAGATAGAGCACTATGATTTATTATTTTAGTAGGAGACCTTTTGCATTTATTACTATAGATAGAGACCCTATCAATGTACTGTATTACTAATAGAGACCCCATGGATTTATCTAGATGGAAACCCTATGGATTTTTACTATAGATAAACCTATGATTATTACTATAGATGCAGACCCTAAGGTTTATTACTATAGACCCTATGGGTTTACCAGTCACATTTTCACACAAAGGATTAGCTGCTGAACAATCTGATGTGCAACTATATTAGTATAGAATAACTACATTTAATTGTATACTAACTAGCATAACTATATCTAACAGTATACTAACTAGTACAACTATATCTACCAGTTTACAAAACTAGTATAACTTTCTACTTATCTACTAGTATAAGTATATCTAACGGATACTAACAAGTATAAAATAATCTACTTGTATACTAACTAGTATAACTATGTCTACTTGAATACTAGCTATATAACAATATCTACAGTTAATAACTAGTATAACTATATCTAAGTGTGTTAAAACTAGAATAACTATATCTAACAGTAAAATAACTAGTATAATGATATCTACTTGTACTAACTAGTATAATGATATCTACTTGTAAACTAACTAGTATAACAATATCTTACTGTATACTAACTAGTATAATTATATATAACAGTGTACTAACTATATTATTATATTAACGTGTACTAACTAGTATTAACTATATCTAACAGTGTACTAACTAGTATAACTATTAGAGATGGCTTAACTTCATAAAGTTCGTCCTTTCGAACTTCGAACTTCAGTAAAAGTTTGGGTGATTTACAGCTAAACTAACAATGGTAACTTACTGTAAATGGCTGTGGCACCTGAATAGTCTGGGAACATGTCACTGTCACCAAAACTTGTTAAACACGTAGTGGGCAATTGTCGGTTTTTTTGCAAGCTACATTCCAGGTTACAGAACGATACTTTTGAGGGTTACCGAAAATAGAACCATAATTCAAAGGGTTACTGAAATCAAACGATATTTTGGAGGGTTTTCAAAAACTAATGATACTTTTGAGGGTTAGCGAACGGCTCGGTGACTTCGATAATTCTCGAAACCTCGACGACAAACGTGCGATAATTATCAAAAGTCCGGAAGAGGGGGAAAGAAGGCGAGCCAAAAAGGGTTTGTCGTTTTTTTGGACACTCTTTTCTTTTGGTTTTTTGTTGTGGGTTGGTTTTTGTAGTTCATAGTCCGGGGCCGGGCATTTGGTGGGGGCGAAATGTGCCGCGGGCGAGGGGATGTGTGCGTTTGTTTTGTGTTTGTGGTTTGTGTTGTTTTGGGGTTGGTTCTCTCCTGTTCTTGTTTAGCGTCGGGAGCAGAAAGGCAGATAGTTGTAGACAATGGTCAATGAGGTATACTATGGGTCTGTTTGATATGCAGAGTGCCGTGACTGCTTTGTTTGGTTTGTATTTATAGAGTTCCCCCGGCTAGATCTTGTCAAATGGGAAGGTGCTCTGGTGCGCAGGCGGGGGGATGGAGCAGGCATACGCCTGCCTGGGTTAGGGAATGATGGGAAGGGGGGGTGGGTGTCGTGGGGTCCGGTTTGTGGTGGTAGAAAAAAAAAATGAGGGGTTGTGGTGGGTGGTGAGTTTGGGGTGGGGGTGAGGTGTGTATTGGATGTTGTTGATGTGTGATGGTGTTAGTTGTGGGTGGGTGGTGCGGGGTCAGAACGGTGGTGGGGTGGTGGTAGGATATAATGGGTTGGCTGGTGGGGTGGGGGTGGAGGGTGGGGTGGGGGGAGGTGTCTGGGGGGAAGCGGTGTGGTTCGGTTTGATGGAAGAGGTGGGAAAAAAAAAAATGGGGGGGGGTGGTGTGGGGGGGGATTGGGTGAGGGAGGGGTGAGGAGGGGTGGGGGTGGGCCGAAAAAAAAAAAAAAAACCAACAACAAAACACAACAGACACAACAGCCAAGAGAACAACAAAACAAACAACAACGAAAGACGAGGAAGACACACAACGGAGAACAGAACACAACGACGACGAACGACAACGAGAACGACACCAGAGCGAACGAGAGAAGTAGGAGGCCAAAAGACAACGACAAGAACAAGAGAACGAGACGAACCAGAACTCGAGGAACTACACTACGGTAAACTAGACTCTAAACGGACAACTGCAACTATATCTCACCATATACATTATATCATTTCCAATATACTCCCTACATACCTCTTTAACCTCTACGACCTTACTACGAGGTAACAGGAGAAGGAACGAGGAGATGTCTCGGGGAAGAGCGAGCAGAGAAGAACGAGGAGAATTGCGATGAGCGAAAGCGGATTGTGTTTTTTGTGGGGGGAGGCAAGGCGAGCAACGGGGCGGGGAAGGGAGGCGGAAGGACGGGGGCCGCGAGTGCAGTGGGGGGGTGGTTGTTTTCCGACGGGCGGTTCGCAAGGCGGCTGTGAGGGGACGGGTGGACAAGAAGCGAGGGGCAAGGAAGGGACCCGGAAAAGGACCAAGGAACAGAGCACAGCCCAGGGGTGGAGTTGGGTAGTTGGGGTTGTGTGGGAGGGGGGGTGGGGGGGATGTTTTTTCTGCGAAAGGGGGGGAGAGTTGGGGGTGGGGTGGGAACGCCCGGGTGTTTCTGAGGTGGGGCAAAAGCGGGCAGGGTTGGGGGTGCAGGGCAGACAGGGGGGGGGTCGAGCCTTGGCGGGCCCCCCACCGCGAGGTAGGCGGGGGGCCGTGGGCGGCGTTTGAGGGGTGACGGAAATGGGCCGTCCGGGAACACCGGGTGGGGGTGGGGGGTGGGTTGGGGGAGTTGGTGTTGGGTTGGTGTGCCGCGGGAACAGCCAGGGTGCACTGGCCGGGGCAAAGATGGGAACATGGGGTCAAGCGGCCCTGTGAAGGGGGGGGAGGGTGGTCTCTTTTGGTTTGGGGTTCCTGGTGGGAGTGTGTTTGCAGGGGGGACACACGGGGCGTGGGACCTGGGACTCGCAGAGGGGAGCTCGGTTGGGGCGCGGCGGGGCGTGGGGGGGATGGGGTGGGCAGAGGTGAGGGGACGGGGGGGTTGTTGTTTCGTCGGTTTTGTTGTTTTGTTCCGGGGCTGGGGTTGGGGGGGGGGGGGGGGGGGGGGGGGGGCGCCCCCACAGACAAAGCAGACAGGCGGCCCGGGCAATGCGGAGGGTGATGTCACTCGTCACTGCACTGCGTAGATTAAGGTCAACGAGGGCACGGCATAGATGAATGGCACGTTTCGGGGGGGTCGGCGGTGTGGGGGGGGTTAGCTCGGTGCGGGGCTTGTGTGTTGGCGGGGGGGACTCAAGGGGGTGTGTTGTGGTAAACGCGTTGTTGTGTGTACTCGGGGGGATAAGACAGGTTTGTGGGGGGATGTTGTTGTGTAGTGGAGGTGTCTGGAAAAATGTGGTGGGGGAGGGGTGGTTGTCAGGGGGGGGGTGGTGGTTGTGGGGGTAGGGAGGGAGAAAGAGAGGGGGGTGTGTTGGGGGGGTGGGTGTGGGGGAGGGTGGTGTGATGGAGAGGTGTGAGGGGGGTGTGGTGGTGGGTTGTGAGGAAGAAAAGAGGGGAGGAAAAGGAAGAAGGAGGGGAAAAAAAAAGAGGAAAAAAAGGGAAAAAGGAGAAGAGAGAGGGAAGGAATGGAGGGAAAGAGGAAAGGGAAGGGAGGGAGAAAGAGAGGGGGGAAGGGCGGAGAAAAAACAAGGGGGAGAGAAAGGGGGGGGGAGGAACAAAAAAGAAGAGGAAGGGGGGGGTGGGGGGGAGGAAAAGACTTCCAGTTTACCATTCTCCCTGACTTCTACCAAGCAGTCCAAGAAAGCCAGTGTGTTGTGTTGTACCTTCCCTTGGTGAATTTAATGTTTTGGTCTACCGCATTAATGTGTTCTGTGAAGCTTGTACTTCTGCTGGGGATTAACCCAGGTGTTCAACCAACATATCTGAACCAGTGGCTGGGTGCTATGCCCTTAAATGTATAAGCGCCAGTTTTTTCTACCTCCTCCATGTAAAGGTTGGCCACAATAGGAGAAACTGGAGATCCCAATAGCACATACATGTTTTTTGTTATAGAACTTATATCTATAACGATATCTACCAGTACTAACTAGTATAACTATATCAGATATTATACTAACTAGCCTACTGTATGTAACAGTAACTAACTAGTATAAACTATATGCAACAGTATTCTAAGAATATAACTATTCCAAATAGTATACTAACTAGCATAAACTATATGTAACATTATGACTAACTAGTATAAAGTTGTCAGTACCAACTGGTATAACTATTAGGATGTCCGAACTTCGAAAATCCGGTCCGCGCGAGGATCCGCGGATTTCGAAAAAATCCGTAAATTCGAAAATCCGCAGCGGACCGTTAAAACGTATTTAAAATGAAAGTTCGGCAAAATCCGCATTAAAAGTGGTCTAAATAGCCTTGGTAATGTTAACTTAATCACTCAGGGACCTGGGTAATGTCCTTAGAAACACGTATCAATGCCTACAATACCAAAAATTACAGTCCGCTAGCGGAGAACAGATTTTTCGAAAATACGATGATTTCCGTAAAAACGAGGATTTCCGTAAAAACGGAGGATCTCCGTAAACCCGAGGATTTCCGTAAGTCCGCGAATCTCTCCGTAAAAACGAGGATTTCCGTAAAAAACGAGATTCTAAAACGGGGTTTTCGTAAAAACGGAACCAGAGGAACCGGAACTTCCTGCCGAGCAAATGGCTAGTTCTGCAAGGCAAGTTGTATGCCATGAATTACCTGCTGCTCAGGGGTACGATGAGTTCCCCCTGGCACCCATCATGTGCTGGGGGGGGAAGAGGGGCTCGCCCAGCCGGAGGTTCGTGCCCTCTTAGCCATTAGGAGGGGCCTCCATAGCGCGCAGGGATCCTCGCGGCGAATTTGGTATAAAACTCCACTCAAACGTGGTCTACTCGCAGAGCTGCAATGTGGTCACGTACGGCAGAGATGAGTAGAGAGGCAAGTATACCTTTTAATTATATTCTGTATTATAATACGTAGTTAAATATTTTAATTCACTTCTGACAAAGACATATTTATATATAGTGTTTTTAAAAACATCATAATCCTTAAATTGGCTTGTGAGAGAGAGAGACTCCAAGTTCTTTGTATTTCTCATTCACTGGTTATTATTTACATTATTATTCTTCTTATATTATTCAATATCAGCCATTTAAAGGGTAAGTAAAGTCAAAAATAAAATCACTGAAAAGTGACTTATTTAACATAACACCTATAAATTTAAAATGATACCCACACATAGACACACTTGTGGCCCACCCTTCCATTCCATGGCAGCCTTATTTAAAGGCTAAGTAAAGTTAAAAATGAAATCGATCATTAAAATTGATTTCTTTTTATCTTATAATGCACACACTGATACCCCACATAGACACAGTTAAACACACTTACTGCCCACCCTTTTAGTTACATGAGCACCCTATTTGAAGGGAAAGTAAAGTCAAAAATAAAATGTGATCAAATTATTAAAAATTGATTTATACACTCCAAAATTAAAAAATGAATGTTTACCCACAAAATCTATACAGATACAAGTCACAACAAGCTACTGATGCTCCCCTACACCCAACCAACTTTTCCCTTTCCGTGGCTACACACCACACAATAAAAATATAAGTACTTAGCCAGAATAAGGTATGAAATCATTGCCATAGAATATGATTGACTTTTAAAGAAACAAATATTGCCTTATTTAATCTGTATTTTCAAGCAGAATTCAAAGTATATAATAAATATTTCCTTTAGATATATCTTATTATGTATTTTTTTATTTTAATTTGCGGGGGAATCTTCCTCGGATACCCCACCCCACCACCGTCCCCGCCAGAGGAAGAATGTAAGTGCAAGCCTATTGAAAAAAAACATTTTTCTAAATCTTTCATTTGTCCAAGGCCACAATTACACGCGCACACGAACCCTCCAGAAACAAGGCGCGTGTTTCCGGTGTGCTCATGTTGTATTGCCATGTGAGTGCAGTACGATAGCATAATTGTGCAAAATTGAGGATCACATATTGTGCCACATCTATTGTGTGCTTTTTAACACGTTGATATGTCCAGCCCTTTATCAAATGTTTGCATAATTTTTGTCAACTTCTCCGAGAATTGGTTTAGTAAATGTATTTGAACATTTAATGACATGAGAGTTAAATAAATTTCCTTTTTTTTTAGCACTACCACCAACTAGCCCTCAGCTACGGGCAGCCCATTGCCCCATCCGGGCAGTCCTTGCCCCCTCCGGGCTCACCATCGCCCCCACCGGGCAGTCCACCCGCCCCAGAAGAGGAGGAACCGGGGACCAGCCGACGACCACGTAAGTGCATCCTAAGGCAATTTTTAATCTTTTATTGACCTTGATTGTCAGCAAATAATTAGTGAAATTATCATT
Source organism: Hymenochirus boettgeri (assembly GCA_019447015.1). Taxonomy (NCBI): domain Eukaryota; kingdom Metazoa; phylum Chordata; class Amphibia; order Anura; family Pipidae; genus Hymenochirus; species Hymenochirus boettgeri. The sequence continues at coordinate 81,616 of JAACNH010000718.1, forward strand.
GATAATTAATTGATTATTTTATTATTTCACTGATAAAAATTTTCGAAACATAAAAAAGGAAAAACAAATTCGGCTTGAGAGACAGAGCTTCTCATTTCTCATTCCCATTTATTGTCCCCAACTCCCCATTGTTTGGGCTGTAACTTGTCCCTCAGTTTTAAGCTTAAGTCACGAAGGTTCGGGGTGGGGTGTTGGATGGCGGTTGGGTTGGGTGGGTGTGGGTTCCCAACTCAATAATGATCCAAGAAATGTTCACTACAGAGCCTTTCAAGGAAATGTTCTTATAATATATGCAGCTAAGATGGAGTGGGAACGGGATTGTTAAATGTTTAAAAAGGGTACCTGTTGGGTTTTTGTGCTTAGAAAGCCAGGACCAGCCTCTTGACAGGGCCCTCCCTGCCCTCGTCCATTTCCGGGGGCCCCCCCTCCCCCCTCTTCCAGCCCCTCCAGGTCCTCCCCCTCTGGGGGGTGTCGTTGGTGTGCATCCCCTCAGTCAGGACCGCCTGCCGTGGTGTTGAGTGCTCCAGTCACCTGTCTGGCGGGGCCATGCGGGGGAGGAGCGGGAAGGAAGCAGAATGCGTTTGGTGACGGAATGGGGGTGAAGGGGATGACAAGTACGTCTCTAGGTGGAAGACGCGGGAGGTGCCCAGGGGGAGAGAAGTGCCACGGGCGCAGGAGCTGCAACAGGTGTGTGGGGGGGTTGGGGGGTGGAGATTTGGTCTTGACGGGGGGGGGGGGGGGGACAAGGGGGGCTGTGTGTGTGGGTTGGTAAGGTTGAGTGGTGGGCTGCGGAGTGGTGTTCCACGGCCCAAAAAGAGGGGGGGGGGTGGTGTTTGGGAGGCTCGTGGTAGGGAGGGGACAGGCCGAGGGAGTTGTACTCTTATATAAACGCAGGGGAAGAGTGAGGTGTGGCTGGGGGCAGGTTATTTGCAAGGGTTAAGGGTGATGGGGGGGGTTCTGTAGTCGAGTAACGGGCTGGAAGGTGGGGGGAAATAGAATGGCAGGAACGGTAGCGCTGGGAACAGATGGTGGAATGGCAGGGGGTCAGGTTGGCCCCGCAGGAAGGTCAAGTCGGACGGTGGTGGGTAGAGGGGGTGGGGGGGGGGGTGGTAAGGGCACTAGGGGCGTATAGCTAGTGGAGGGAGGGATTTGATCTGGGGTGGAAAGGTGGGGGAAAGAGAATAGTCAGAGGAGCCAGCCCAAGCCGGAAGCGCCCAGGCACAAGCACAGGGGCGGGAGAAAGAAGCAACGAAAGAAGACGCCATGTTGGGCAGGACCCCTAAGGAGACCGGGGGTATGGTGGCGGGGCCCGGGACCCGAGCCAACGAGGGAATAAAGAGCAGATACTTGCCACAGCAGAGACACGAGGCGTGAGCATGGGGGTCGGGGTGACCCCAGGGGCCGTCACGCAATGCGTATCGGCTATCACGCCGGGAAGCGCGCTAGGAAGAGGAGGGGGGCGAAAGGGCGGTCATAGGGCATAGAGAGTAGTAAAAGGCTAAAGAAGAGTGTGATGCCACTAAACTGGAACATGACAGGAAAAAAAAAAGACTGAGCTTTAAAAAAACAAAAAACAAATCAGTTATTCATCAAACCACAATCAACCCAGACAAAAAAAAAAAAAAAACATATAATAGCATGGCAAGATAACCCACTGGTAAGGTCCATAAGGAACAATACAATTTATCAGGTCAAAAAATTAAGCATCACTCACACGAAAAAAAAAGCAAGGGTACCACCATATTAAGGAAAGGTGCGCGGAACAGCACCACCTAACAATATGTCAAAAGAAAAAAAAAAAAAAACAAAAAAAAACCCAGATCAGAGGTCTGCCCGCCACAGAACACAGACCAGAGCAATAATCACGGCGGAGCACAGAAGGCCCAATAGGGCGCAAGCCGCCTGGACCGCCGCCTTGACCGCCGCCTGACAAACCAGGAAATAAAAGAGTGGAAGGGCACCCCGTAAAACCCCTGTGTGTGGGGTATTGGTTGTTAATTGCTCTACTGTCATGTTAAATATTGGTGTGGGGGGTTGGTTGAACTTTTAGTACAAACAAGGACCACGACGATCTCGGTAGTAACCCCTAAAACACAAGTAAATCTGAAAAAAAAGATGTGTGAGGTCTTGAGGAGGTGCGGGGATGTTCGTCCGGCAAAGTCAATAGCAAAAAGGCACATAAGAGAAGGGAGGGAGGAAAGGAAGAGAGAAAAAAAGAGAAGGGCGAGAGAGAGGGTAGATTATATAGCAGACAATCGAAGGTTTTATCTCACAGGGAGAAAAACCAGATACAACAATCACAATATCATAAAACTAAAAGATGAGCTACGGCATGCCGGGTAGGGTCGGGAGGCCTGGGTATCCGGGGAAAAAGAGGAACGGAACCAGGAAGCCGGGACAAAAACCACTAAAAACCCAGGATCCACACAACAAAACACTCCAAGGCCTCCTAATAAAGGAGGGAGTGTATCACGTTTGACTGCGAGACACGAACACAAGGCTGCAAAGAAAGGAAGAAGGAGAGCGACTGGGGGGACGGGTACATCTGGCCACGGCGTGTTGCACCAGTGTTGGGGGGTGGGGAGTATGCCAGAGGGTGCAGAGAGGGGCGTGGAGTGGGGCCCCCACTGGGACAGTAGGCCGAGCTGCCTACCTCAACCCCAGTGGTGCTAAGTACTCTCCCTCAAGAGAAAGCCTGCAAGCTAGCGAGGAGAGGTAAAGGGGGTAATGCGTCGTAGGACAGCATCATTGAGTTACAGCAGGCCCACTGCAGTTTGCCACCATTGATTGTGGGGCCAGGCAGGCTTGGCCCACTGGACATACCCCTCACCCCAGTGGCGACTCTCCCTCAAGATATGCATCGTGCAAGGGAAAGCAGTAAAGGGTACAAAAGAGCGTCGTAAACAGGAAACAAAACAACTACACAACACCAAACATTTAAGTACTACAAACCGCACCACACCACACCAACTGCAATGCTAGGCCAACCCAACTGTGTTTGTTAATGGGGGGCGCGTAGCTGGTCGCAGGCTTGGCCGACTAGGGAGCATACCCCTCAAACCAAACAAAACAAAAAAAAAGAAGGGGGAACCGTGGGAAACAAAATACATTGGCCAAATAAAACGCTCCAACCCTACAAAAAAGGTAAATAGCAATACACAAAAAGGGTTAATTACTATAGATAGAGACCCTATTGATTTATTACTATAGATGTAGGCCCTATGGGTTTATTACTATAGATAGACCCTATGGGTTTATTACTATAGATAGAGACCCTATGAATGTATTACTATAGATGTAGGCCCTATGGGTTTATTACTATAGATAGACCCTGTGGGTTTATTACTATAGAGACCCTATGGATTAATTACTATAGATAGAAACCCTGTGGATTTATTACTATAGATGGGGCCCTGTGGGTTTATTACTATAGATAGAGACCCTATGGGTTTATTACTATATATAGAGACCCTATGGATTAATTACTATAGAGACCCTGTGGATTTATTACTATAGATAGAGACCCTATGGGTTTATTACTATATATAGTGACCCTATGGATTAATTACTATAGAGACCCTGTGGATTTATTACTATAGATGGAGAGCCTATGGGTTTATTACTATAGATAGAGACCCTATGTATGTAATACTATATAGACCCTATACATTTATTAATGAAGATGGAGACCCTGTAGGTTTATTACTAAAGATACAGACCCTATGAATTTATTACTAGAGTTCGAGACCCTATGGATTTATTATTACTATAGATAGAGACCCTATGGACGTATTACTATAGATGGAGATTGTATAAATTTATTACTAAAGATAGAGACCCTGTGGATTTATTATTATGGAGACCCTATAGGTTTATTACTATGGAAGGAGAACATATGGATTTATTACTATAGACACTATTGGTTTATTATTATAGTAGGAGACCTTTTGCATTTATAACTATAGATAGAGACCCTATGGATTCATTACTATAGATAGAGACACTATTGATTTATTATTTTAGTAGGAGACCTTTTGCATTTATTACTATAGATAGAGACCCTATCAATGTACTGTATTACTATAGATAGAGACCCCATGGATTTATTACTATAGATGGAAACCCTATGGATTTATTACTATAGATGCAGACCCTAAGGGTTTATTACTATAGACCCTATGGGTTTACCAGTCACATTTTCACACAGAAGGATTAGCTGCTGAACAATCTGATGTGCAACTATATATAGTATAGTATAACTACATTTAATTGTATACTAACTAGCATAACTATATCTAACAGTATACTAACTAGTACAACTATATCTAACAGTTTACAAACTAGTATAACTTTCTACTTATCTACTAGTATAAGTATATCTAACGGATACTAACAAGTATAAATATATCTACTTGTATACTAACTAGTATAACTATGTCTACTTGAATACTAGCTAATATAACAATATCTAACAGTATAATAACTAGTATAACTATATCTAAGTGTGTTAACTAGAATAACTATATCTAACAGTAAAATAACTAGTATAATGATATCTACTTGTAAACTAACTAGTATAATGATATCTACTTGTAAACTAACTAGTATAACAATATCTTACTGTATACTAACTAGTATAATTATATATAACAGTGTACTAACTAGTATTATTATATCTAACAGTGTACTAACTAGTATTACTATATCTAACAGTGTACTAACTAGTATAACTATTAGAGATGGCTTAACTTCATAAAGTTCGTCCATTTTCGAACTTTCGAACTTCAGTAAAAGTTTGGGTGATTTACAGCTAAACTAACAATGGTAACTTACTGTAAATGGCTGTGGCACCTGGGAAATAGTCTGGGGAACATGTCACTGTCACCAAAACTTGTTAAACACGAGTGGGCAATTGTCGGGTTTTGTGCAAGCTACATTCCAGGGTTACAGAACGATACTTTTGAGGGTTACCGAAAATAGAACCATAAATTCAAAGGGTTACTGAAATCAAACGATATTTTGGAGGGTTTTCAAAAACTAATGATACTTTTAAGGGTTAGCGAACGATACATTCAAGGGTTAGTGAACGGCTCGATAATTCTCGAAACCTCGACGACAAACGTGCGATAATTATCAAAAGTCCGGAAAGTTTGAAAGTCCGAGAAATCCGGGTCCGGCATTGTTCGAGAAGTCCGAGTTCATACATAACTCTATGGTCCGTATTTAAAAAGCGATACCTCGGGCTAGTTAATTAACGATTGCACTCTTAAATGTACAATCGCGATCATAAATTTACGACTGAACATTCGTTAATTAATGAACGTTCGATCGTAGAATACCGTGATAGTATTCTATGGGGATCGTAAAGCTAGGATCGGTTTACTATCGTTAAATCTACGATCGGTTTAATGATCATAAATTTACAATACCGATCTTTATAGCCGCGGTATTGCTAAAAAGCGATACTGCAGCTTTATAAATATGGCCCTATGTAACAGTATACTAACTGATATAACTATATCTACCAGTATACTAACTAGTATAACTATATCAGATAGTATACTAACTAGCCTAACTGTATGTAACAGTATACTAACTAGTATAACTATATGCAACAGTATTCTAACTAATATAACTATTCCAAATAGTATACTAACTAGCATAACTATATGTAACAGTATACTAACTAGAATAACTATATGTAACAGTATACTAACTAGCATAACTATATGTAACAGTACACTAACTGGTATAACTATATCTAACTGTGTACTAACTGATATAACTATATCTACCAGTATACTAACTAGTATAACTATATCAGATATTATACTAACTAGCCTAACTGTATGTAACAGTATACTAACTAGTATAACTATATGCAACAGTATTCTAATTAATATAACTATTCCAAATAGTATACTAACTAGCATAACTATATGTAACATTATACTAACTAGTATAACTATTTATAACTGTACACTAACTGGTATAACTATATCTAACTGTGTACTAACTGGTATAACTATATCTACCAGTATACTAACTAGTATAATTATTCCAAATAGTATACTAACTAGCATAACTATATGTAACCGTATACTAACTAGCATAACTATATGTAACAGTACACTAACTGGTATAACTATATCTAACTGTGTACTAACTGGTATAACTATATCTACCAGTATACTAATTAGTATAATTATTCCAAATAGTATACTAACTAGCATAACTATATGTAACCGTATACTAACTAGTATAACTATATGTAACAGTATAGTAACTAGTATAACTATATCTAGCAATATAATAACTAGTATAACTATATCTAACAGTATCTGTTGTATTCAATTAGATCAACTGGACTTGAAGTTTAGTTCTTGAAGACGTTTCGCTAGTCATCCGACTGGCTTTCTCAATTCAGAATGACTTGGACAAGAATCTATGGCAATTATGTACCCTGGAAAATCCCAATTAGCATATCGCAGCCAGGTGTTAAGGGCGTGATTGGATAGAGGCTAAGAGGTGTTATAGGAACGCCCAGGGTAAGGTGTCAAAACAGCATTGTACATGGCAGACAATTGGTGTCGAACCCCCCACCTCTATTTAGGCTTGGTTTCTTTATTTTCACATAAATGGCCTCCTTGACACCTCTCTTGAACCAGTCACGTTCCTTTGCCAATATGTTAACATTACAATCTTCAAAGGTATGTCCTTTATCCTTAAGATGCAGGTACACGGCTGAGTCCTGACCAGAGGAATTGGCTCTTCTGTGCTGAGCCATACGTTGGTGCAGTTGCTGTTTGGTCTCCCCCACATACAAATCAGAGCATTCTTCACTGCACTGCGTATTTGATGTCACTCTTCACTGCACTGCGTATATTATGTCACTGCACTGCATATATGATGTCACTTTTCTTGTGTTTCGGTGTTGGGTCTTTCGGATGTACCAATTGCTGCCTCAGTGTGTTGTTCGGTTTAAAGCAGACAGGGATACGGTGTTTATTGAAAATTCTTCTTAATTTCTTGGACCCCTGCTACATATGGGATGACCATGTTCTTCCTCCTGTCTTGCTTTTCCCCCTTCCCGTTGGCGATACGTGTTCTTTTCTTTCCTTTACTTCTTTTGACAAAGGCCCAGTCTGGTATCCACAAGTTTTAAGGGCTCTCTGAGATGTTTCATTTCTTTAGCCTTCGCCTCTGTGCTAGTGGGGATGTTCTCGGCTCTGTGTTGCAGGTTTTGATGACCCAGCTTGTGATCTAAAAGGGTGGTGGGAGTCAAACATCAAATACTGATCTGTGTGTGTGTTGGTTTTCTGTAAACCTCTATTCCAGTTTACCATTCTCCCTGACTTCTACCAAGCAGTCCAAGAAAGCCAGTGTTTTGTTTTGTACCTTCCCTTGTAATTAATGTTTTGGTTACCGCATAATGTGTTTGTGAAAGCTTGTACTTCCTTCTGGTGGATTTAACCCAGGTGTCAACCACAATCTGAACCAGTGGCTGGGTGCTATGCCCTTAAATGTATTAAGCGCCAGTTTTTCTACCTCCTCCATGTAAGGTGGCCCAAATAGAGAAACTGGAGATCCCATAGCACATACATGTTTTTGCTTATAGAACTTATATCTATAACTATCTACCAGTATACTAACTAGATAACTATATCAGAGATTATACTAACTAGCCTAACTGTATGTAACAGTATACTAACTGTATAACTAGCAACAGTATTCTAATTAATTAACTATTCCAAATAGTATACTAACTAGCATAAATATAGTAACATTATACTAACTAGTATATAACTATATGTAACAGTACACTAACTGTGTTATAACTATTAGAGAGTCCGTTCGAAAATCCGGTCCGCGCGAGGATCCGCGGATTTTCGAAAAAATCCGTAAATTCGAAAATCGCGAGCGGACCCGTTAAAACGTATTAAAATGAAAGTTCGGCAAAATCCGCATTAAAGTGGTCTAAATAGCCTGGTAATGTTAACTTAATCACTCAGGGACCTGGGTAATGTCCTTAGAAACACGTATCAATGCCTACAATACCTAAAAATTACAGTCCGCTAGCGAGAACAGTATTTTTCGAAAATACGATGATTTCCGTAAAAACGAGGATTTCCGTAAAAACGAGGATCTCCGTAAAACCCGAGGATTTCCGTAAGTCGCCGAATCTCCGTAAAAACGAGGATTTCGTAAAACGAGGATTCAAAAACGAGGGTTTTTATAAAACGAGGAACCACGAGGAACCGGAACTTCCTGCCTAGCAAAATGGCTAGTTCTGCAGGCAGTTGTATGCCATGAATTACCTGCTGCTCAGGGGGTACGATGAGTTCCCCCCTGGCACCATCATGTGCGGCGCCGGAGGCGCAGGATTATGGAGGGGCTCCAGGCCGGATCCTGCGGCGATTTGGATACCAGACCACTGTCTCTACCCTCCAGAGACAGTGGTCTGAACCTCAAGAGGCAGAGGCCTCAATATGTGGCTGCCGTACGGCAGATGATAGAAGGCAAGTAACCTTTTATTATATTACTGTATATAATACGTAGTAAAATATTTTAATTCATTCTGACAAAGACATATTTATATATATGTTTTTAAAAACATCAATAATCCAAATTTGGCTGTGAGAGAGAGAGATCCAAGTTCTTTGTATTCTCATTCACTGGTATTATTACATTATTATTTCTATATATTCAATATCAGCCTATTTAAAGGGTAAGTAAGTCAAAAAATAAATCACTGAAAAGTGACTTTATTTAACATAACACCTATAATTTAAAATTGATACCCACACATAGACACACCTGGTGGCCACCACCCTTCCATTTCCATGGCAGCCTTATTTAAGGCTAAGTAAAGTTAAAAATGAAATCGATCTTAAAAATTGATTTCTTTTTATCTTTAAATGCACAACTGATACCCACACATGACACAGTTACACAACACTTTACTGGCCCCCCTTTTAGTTACATGGCAGCCCTATTTGAAGGGAAAGTAAAGTCAAAAATAAATGTTGATCAATTATTAAAAATTGATTTATACACTCCAAAATTAAAAATGTTGTTGTGTTACCCACAAAATCTATACAGATACAAGTACACACAAGCTACTGATCTCCCCTACACCCAACAACTTTTCCCTTCCGTGGCTACAATACACACAATAAAAATATAAGTACTTAGCCAGAATAAGGTATGAAATCATTGCCATAGAAATATGATTGACTTTTAAAGAAACTAAAATTGCCTTATTTAATCTGTATTTTCAAGCAGAATTCAAAGTATATAATTAAATATTTCCTTTAGATATATCATTCATATGTATTTTTTATTTTTAATTTGCAGGGGAATCTTCCTCGGATACCCCACCCCACCACCGTCCCGCCAGAGGAAGAATGTAAGTGCAGCTAGTAAAAAAAAACATTTTTCTAAATTTCATTTGTCCAAGGCCACATTACAGCGCACACGAGCCCTCCAGAAACAGAGCGTGTTTCCGGTGTGCTCATGTGTATTGCCATGTGAGTGCAGTACGATAGCTAATTGTGCAAAATTGAGGATCACATTAATTGTGCCACACTTGTGTGCTTTTTTAACACGTTGATATGTCCAGCCCTTTATCAAAATGTTTGCATAATTTTGTCAACTTCTCCGAGAATTGTTTAGTAATGTATTTGAACATTTAATGACAGTGAGATGAGTTAAAATAAATTTCTTTTTTTTTTAGCACTACCACCAACTAGCCCTCAGGCTACGGGCAGCCCATTGCCCCCTCCGGGCAGTCCTTGCCCCCTCCGGGCTCACCATCGCCCCCACCGGGCAGTCCACACGCCCCAAGAAGAGGAGGAAGGGGACCAGCCAGACACGTAAGTGCATCCTAAGCAATTTTTTAATCTTTTATGACCTTGATTGTCAGCAAATAATTAGTGAAATTATCATTGATAATTAATTGAATTTTATTATTTCACGATAAAATTTCGAAAATAAAAAAGGAAAAAATCTTATTAATTTGGCTTGAGAGACAGAGCTTCTCATTTCTCATTCCCATTTTTGTCCCCAACTCCCCATGTTTGGGCTGTAACTTGTCCCTCAGTTTTTAAGCTTAAGTCACGAAATTCGGTCCAAACGTCCAAAATTATCCAAGAAATGTTCACTACATAGCCTTTTAGGAAAGTTCTTATAATATATTACTATGGATTGGACGGTGATTGTTTGAAATAAAAATTTTTTTTCTAGAAGCAGGACCAGCCTCTACAGGCCCTCCAACCCTCTCCACCCCCTCCACCCTCTCCAGCCCCTCCAGGTCCTCCACCCTCCCAGCCCTCCAGCACCTCTGCTCTCCAGTCACTCTGGCGGCCATGCTTGAGAATCGTAGTAAGTAATCATATCTAACGTTAATGAAATGTTATATACAAGACTATTAATATCTGTATTTTCCCAGTGTAAAATCCACGCTACATGATGCAACATTGGGTACTGTGGGTTTGACAATGCTTTTATGGGGGCTGCACCACTTCAAAAAATTTTGTATGTAGCACAGTCCTGTGATACAAAACAAGAATGTTCTGATACAATTAGCAATAAACGTAATGTTTTAAGCCAGCATTACCCTGCTGTTATCAGTGATCCCCCATGATGCAATAATATCGCTTTAAGTGGAAGTTCAGTGAAATATATATACTTTTAAGGAAAAAAGAGCAGTATTTTCCATCCCAATACACCTTAATCTGCCCATTCAGCAATCAGCATTGTTCTGTGTATAAATAAATGCAACGGAAATAATGACTTCCTGTTGCAGGACCCCTAATAGAGACCGTTATGGTCTTGCCCTTGACCAGCGCCTGGGTTGATTCAGTTGCTCAGTAGAGATGAGCATGTGTAACCCACCAACAGCCAATCAGTAGAAATCACTGTTACCATAACTAGGTATCATAATAAACTAAGATTTAGAAAAAATGATATCTTATACTGAGCTTTCCTTTTATCAACATACCGCAACATTATAGCATTGCAGTACCATGTATGTGTAAGTAGTTATCAGGTGCAAAATTGCATCTAACCGCATGGTGCTTTAGGAAATGTGCTCGAACATCTCTCATTTTTCAATATCTTCCTCCACAGAACTACAGAGCATGCGGCGGGAGATGCGCCACATGGCGGCGCCTGGACCGCCGCCTGGACCGCGCCTGACCAGACTGGAGAGGAGGGCACCCAGTAACCCCTTTTTTTTTGTTTGTTTATTTTTTGTAAATAGTTTTTTTTTTAAATTTCATTATATATATAAACAGTTCTGAAAAAAAAATGTTTTTGGGCTTTATTTTTCGATATATCAAATTATTCAGATAGATTCATAATCAATTTTTATTTGAAAAATTACAATACACATATCTATTTAGCTAGCTATATGTCTGGTACTATAATTGTATATAACTTACCATTAATGCCATTACACACACCACATGGCCACATTCCCCTATATAGTAGTTTGCACACAACAAGGCAAGAAGGCGATGGGGGTACTGGTTTACATAATGTCCACTGCGGTTTGCCACCATTGTTGTGGGGCCAGGCAGGCTTGGCCCCACTGGACATACCCCTCACCCCATGGCTATCTCCCTCAAGATATGCATCATGCTAGGGAAGCAGGTGAAAGGGTAATGCTTCGTAGGAACAGCAGCATTGAGTTACAGCAGGCCCACTGCAGTTTGCCACCATTTGTTGTGGGGCCAGGCAGGCTTGGCCCCACTGGAATACCCCACCCCATTGGCTACTCTCCCTCAAGATATGCATCGTGCAAGGGAAAGCAGGTGAAAGGAAGGCTTCGTAGGAACAGCACCATTGAGTTACAGGCAGGCACACTGCAGTTTGCCACCATTGTTGTGGGGCCAGGCAAGCTTGGCCCAGGACATACCCCTCACCTCATTGGGTACTCTCCCTCAAGGTATGCATCGTGCAAGGGAAAGCAGGTGAAAGGGTAAGGCTTCGTAGGAACAGCACATTGAGTTACAGCAGGCCCACTGCAGTTTGCCACCATTATTGTGGGGCCAGGCAGGCTTGGCCCCCACTGGACATACCCCACCCCATTGGCTATCTCCCTAAGATATGCATCGTGCTAGGGAAGCAGGTGAAAGGGTAAGGCTGTTAGGAACAGAGCATTGAGTTACAGCAGGCACACTGCAGTTTGCCACCCCTTGTTGAAGAGCCAGGCAAGCTTGGCCCCACTGGACATACCCCTCAACCCATTGCCTACTTCCCTCAGAGTATGCATCGTGCAAGGGAAAGCAGGTGAAAGGTAAGGCTTGTAGGAACAGCACCATTGAGTTACAGCAGGCACACTGCAGTTTGCCACCATTGTTGAAGAGCCAGGCAGGCCTGGCCCCCACTGGACATGGAGTACTGCTCTCGGGCCAGGCAGGATTGACCCAGAGCTGAAAACATTAGCCACAGAGTAGCTGTTGCGGCTGTATGAGATGGTCAAGAGTAGGTGACACACAAAGGTGCTCTCATGGAGAGAGAACGAAGATCAAATATGGAGATACTGCTCTCGGGCCAGGCAGGATAGACCCAGAGCTGAAAACATTAGCCCAGAGTAGCGTTGCGGCTGTATGAGATGGTCAGAGTAGGTGACACCACAAAGGTGCCTCATGGAGAGAGAACGAAGATCAAATATGGAGTACTGCTCTCGGGCCAGGCAGGATAGACCCAGAGCTGAAAACATTAGCCACAGAGTAGCTGTTGCGGGCTGATGAGATGGTCAGAGTAGGTGACACCACAAAGGTGCCTCATGGGAGAGAGAAGAAGATCAATATGGAGTACTGCTCTCGGGCAGGCAGGATAGAACCCAGAGCTGAAAACATTAGCCACAGAGTAGCTGTTTGCGGCTGTATGAGATGGTCAGAGTAGGTGACACCACAAGGTGCCTCATGGAGAGAGAACGAAGATCAAATAGGAGTACTGCTCTCGGGCCAGGCAGGATGACCCAGAGCTGAAAACATTAGCCACAGAGTAGTGTTGCGGCTGTATGAGAGGTCAGAGTAGGTGACACCACAAAGGTCTCCTCATGGAGAGAGAACGAAGATCAATATGAGTAGTAGTACTGCTCTCGGGCCAGGCAGGATGACCCAGAGCTGAAAACATTAGCCACAGAGTAGCTGTTGCGGCTGTATGAGATGGTCAGAGTAGGTGACACCACAAAGGTGCGTCATGGAGAGGAACGAAGATCAAATATGGAGTACTGCTCTCGGGCCAAGGAGGATCGACCCAATCTTAAAAAATTAGCCACAGAGTAGCTGTTGTCGCTGAGCATTTGTTATTTCATAACCTGAATGCAGTAGAGCAAGGTAGGACCATATATGGCCCTGCCCATAAGAAAATTAGCCATTTGCCAGCTAAGCTGGCATCAGTAAGCCTCTAGGTGGAAAATGGGCGGAGGAGCAGTATGGGTGGCCAGGGGCAGGAGCCTTCAGTCACGGGCATCGACAATAGGGTGCTGTATTGAGATGTGATCCACGCCTCATCATCTTGATGAATGTAAGGCGGTCCACATTCTCAGGGAGAGACGGGTCCTCCCTCTCCGTTACAACACCCTGCTGCGCTGAAGGTCCTCTCCGAAAGAACACTGGATGACGGGCATGAAAGGACCTCGATGGCATACTGTGCCAACTCGGGCCAGATATCAAGCTCGACCCAGTAGTCCAGTGGATCCTCAGTCTCTGATGTGGCTACACCGGCCCTGGATCCGATGTAGTCGGTGACCTGGGACTGAGGTGTTGCTGGTGGAGTTGCCAGTGGATGGGCCTGGCAACTGTGGCTGGAAGAACAGCCTGAAGTTGGCCGCGAGGCCGCCTCCAGTACTGCTGCTCCTCTGTCAGGCACAGGGGACGTGAGCCCTGTTGATCCCCAACTCAAGGTGCTGTAGGCCTGCCAGCACCTGGAAGGCAGAAACAGAGGCAACGTAGCAGTGTTGCCTCATAGTGCTGTGCATTCTACCTTCCCTCTGAGATCGGGGATAAACTCCGACACTTTACCCTTATAGCGGGGATCTATAAGGTGGCCACCCAGTACGCTCCTTCTTTTGATGGCCTTAATCCTGGGGTCCTTGCGAAGGCATTGCAGCATGAAAGAGCCCATGCGCCGCAAACTGCCTGCCGCCAGAGGACCCCATGTCCTCGATGTCACGAGGACAGTAGTGTCGGGCTCAACCTCTCCCCAACCACGTGACATGTGGTACTTGGGAGGGTTGTGAGATGTCCCCCTAGAGGAATGCCCCATTTCCCCTTGGTCCAGGTCACCTAAATCCCCCTCTCATCATCGGACGGGCTCTGCACCGTGATGTTCGGGCTCGAAAGCATCACGGTGTCGGCGTCCTCTCTTCCAGTGCCTGCTGCTCGACAGCGAGTGCCCTGTCGAGTATGCCGGCAGAGTGTGCTCAAGGAGGAACACCAGTGGATGGTATCCGCAATGGTGGCATCATTGCGGCTTACATCCTGGTGGCCTCCTCAAATGGCGCGAGCACACGGCAGCATCTTAATCAGCAGCCACGCCTGGGTACAGCAAACCCAGGTCCCCAGAGCCTGATCTTGCCTCGTACTCGTACAAGTAGTCTATGATGGCTCGCCTCTGCTGGAGCAGCCTCGCAGCATCATAAGACTAGAGTTCCAGCGGGTGGGGGTGTCACAAATCAGGCGTTCTGCGGCAGACATTCTGCTGCTGAAACTCGGCCAGACGAGCTGTGGCCGTGTATGACCGCCGCCTGAAGTGACTGGACACCCTCCTAGCCATCCTCGAGTACCTCTGGAGACCAGGGTACTTGGTGAGGAACCGCTGGACGACCAGTGAGAACGTGTCCAGGCAAGGAAATGTGTGACTCTGCCCATGCGAAGGCAGACAGGATATGGTGGCATTGTCAACACGACCTTGCCTATGAGAGGTGGTGTGGGGTCAGCCACCTCTCAACCTGCCCTTGCAGTGCTGCCAGCAACTCGGCCCCGGTGTGGCTCCTATCACCGAGCACACAAGCTGCAACACTGCATGGCACCGTCTCGCCTGGCACGAAGCATAGCTCTGGGGGGGCACGGAGCGTAGTCCCGTGGACGAGAAGCGGGGCTCATTCACGGATGAAGGGATGGTGGGGGTGGAGACTGGCGTATCACCAATGCGTGGTGGTACACCAATCTCCCCACTGCGCTCCGTGCCGCGTCTCTGCCGGCTAGCAGAGTGACCCATTGGGGGTAATGACACATTACCGCCCCTGGCCGTGCTTGCTGGACCACGTCCATAGTAATGTGGACACACTTGCCCACACTGTGGTCCAGCGAAGCAGATATATTGCCCTGCAGATGGTCGTGCAGGGCTGGACTGCCTTCTGGGCAAAGTATACCTACGGCCGGTGAGCCTGCCACTGTGGTGTGCCAATGGCCCAAACTCCCTGAACGCTGCACTGTCTACCAGGCTGAAAGGTAGCAGCTGCACCGCCAGGAGTTTGGCTAAGCGGAGTGAGACGCTGGGCTTGGGTGGACTGGGGGACAGTTTCTGCCGCTCCAACAAATGGGAGAGAGACCTGCTTTTAGCTGACGCTCAGCAGCAGTGTCAAGAGGCTCTTAACACCGCGTGCTGGGGCCAAAGTGCCTCTCCCCTAACTTCCACCGAGGAAGCAGCGATGGGGGGAGGGGAGAGGAGGAACGTGGCTACCGGGCACGAGGTAGGGAACGTGTGGGTGCCTGCACGTTCCTGCCGCTGCTCCCACCGGGCAAAGTGGTGCAGAATCATATGCCTCCTCATAGAGAGGTGCCCAAATGTGTGTGGTTCCCACGGCTAAACAGAGTTGCAGGCACAACTTGCACACTGCAACTGTGCTGTCACCTGGAGCCAGTGAGAAGAACTCCCACACCGCTGAGCCACCGACACGACTCGGAGCAGAGGTCACCTGCTGCTGTGGGGCACTGGCCACAGATTCATTGGTGCCGTACCTCCACGTGCACCACTAGGTGCACTGCCTCTGCCCCGGCCCTGCCCCCAGTCCTGCCTTGGGTTCAGGATCGTGCTCATGCTCTGAGGGACATTCTCAGAGACACTATCCTCCTCCTCTCACAGAGGGCACCCATGGACGATCGGTGACCTCATCGTCCACTTCCACCTCCTCAATACTGGAGGCTGCATCACTAACAGCAGAGACATCTGGAACCTCACCCCCTGCATTAGTTCCCTGGCTGCTACAGAATGCTGCGTGACATCGTCAGCCTCCTGTCCCCCGTGCATGAGCACTTTCCTCCGCCTCGGGCGACAGGAAAGATTGTGCATCAGTGCACAGCTCCTCCTCAAGCACACTAGCCCCACACATAGTGTGCGAAAAACATATCCTGAGACTCCTCCTCCGGATCCCCGAAGGTACGGGCATGTGGGCAACGAACTCCTGATAGAGCGGATCAGGTTCCATGCCCACAGTAGGAGCCTCAGGGGAGGAAGGAGCAGGCACAATATCTACAGTAGCAGCTCGGCTGCTCTGTGCCTGTGAGGAGGTGGATGAGGAAGGCTGGTAATCCACTCTACTACCCGCCTTCCTTGATCAGAAGGGATAGCCCTAGCCCGGCTACCCTAAAAATATCGGGCACGGAACCCGGCTGCCCTGCGAAGGGCCAGGTAGCTCCTGGCCAGAGCCTTCAGTAGGCTCTCCTCTGCCTCTCCCTCTCCCTCTCCCTCCACGTGCAGAACACCAACCTGCTCCTGGGTCTCCCTCTGCCCTGCCAGGCATTTCCCTCTCCCAAATTATCCCCCAAAAAATTAATATATATATATATATATACACACACACACACCACACACAAACACAAAGACAAAGCAAACAAAACACACAGAAGCAAACAAATAAACCAAAGCTTTTTTTTTTTTTTTTTTTTTTTTTTTTACACTAAAGCACAAATAGGACACAGACACAACTGACAGCAAACAGCAGACATCAGACAGCAAAAGCTGCTGATTGCTGCTAAGGCAGCACTGTCAGCTACACAAAACACACAGACACTGACACACAGATACAGAAAGACAAACAAAAAAACAGGACACCTAGACCTCTAAAAGGTCTAACACAAAATTTGTCCAAAGGACTACAGGGGGGTTAGTCCTAAAAGGACTTTTGGGTCTCAAGATGTGTGAATACCGGGTGGGTAACAACAAGTGCTAAACCACCACACTGAAATCCACACACAGAAAGCTCAAAAAGCTCAAAAAGCGCAAAAATCTCTCTCCAATCTACACTGTCAGGTCTCCACTAAACACACTCCACACACTGACAAAATGTCGCCTGTGAAGCAGCCTTTTATACCCAGGGGCTGGCAATAATCATGTTAGCTGCCATTGGCTAATTTGGGTCATGTGGTTGCTCCGTCTTGAAAATAAGCCCCAAAATTCGAATTTACAAGAATGTCTCGTTTTCCGAAATTCTCGTAATTACGAGAATCCTCGTAATTACGAGGATCTTCGCGGTTTTCCGGGCCCCGGAAGATCGCGGATCTGTAATTACGGAGATACTGTATTTTCGAAAATTTTCGTAAAAAAAAAAAATCCGCGGTTCGGAAGTTCGGAAGGCGGAAAATCCGGAAAATCCGGAATAATCCGCCGTTCGGGAAGTGATAAATCCGCGGCGGATCCAGGTTCGGGTCCGCGAACCGGCCATCTCTAATAACTATATCTAACTGTGTACTAACTGGTATAAACTATATCTACCAGTATACTAACTAGTATAATTATTCCAAATAGTATACTAACTAGCATAACTATATGTAACCGTATACTAACTAGCATAACTATATGAACAGTACATAAACTGGTATAACTATATCTAAACTGTGTACTAACTTGTATAACATATAATCTACCAGTTACAATAGTATATATTCCAAATAGTATACTAACTAGCATAACTATATGTAACCGTATACTAACTAGTATAACTATATGTAACAGTATAGTAACTAGTATAACTATATCTAGCAATATATAACTAGTTAACTATATCTAACAGTATCTGTTGTATTCAATTAGATACAACTGGACTTGAAGTTTAGTTCTTGAAGACGTTTCTCTAGTCATCCGACTGGCTTTCTCAATTCGAATGACTTGGACAAGAATCTATGGCAATTAGTACCCTGGAAAATACCAATTAGCATATCACAGCCAGGTGTGTTAAGGGTGTGATTAGATAGTGGCTAAGAGGTGTTATAGGAACGCCAGAGTAAGGTGTTAAAACAGCATTGTACGGCAGACAATGGTGTCGAACCCCCCACACCTATTTAGGCTTGGTTTTTATTTTACATAAATGGCCTCCTTGACACCTCTCTTGAACCAGTCACGTTCCTTGCCAATATGTTAACATTACAATCTTCAAAGGTATGTCCTTTATCCTTAAGATGCAGGTACACGGCTGAGTCCTGACCCGAGGAATTGGCTCTTCTGTGCTGGGCCTACGTTGGTGCAGTTGCTGTTTGGTCTCCCCCACATACAATCAGAGATTCTTCACTGCACTGCGTATTTGATGTCACTCTTCACTGCACTGCGTATATTATGTCACGCACTGCGTATATGATGTCGCTTTTCTTGTGTTTCGGTATTGGGTCTTTCGGATGTACCAATTGCTGCCTCAGTGTGTTGTTCGGTTTAAAGCAGACAGGGATACGGTGTTTATTGAAAATTCTCGGAGACCCCTGCTACATATGGGATGACATGTTCTCTCTCCTGTTTGCTTTTTCCCCTTCACTGTTGGTATTCGTGTTCTTTTCTTTCTTCTACTTCTTTTGACAAAGGCCCAGTCTGGATCCACAAGTTTTAAGGGCTCCTCTGAGATGTTTTCATTTCTTTAGCCTTCGCTTCTGTGCTAGTGGGGATGTTCTCAGCTCTGTGTTGCAGGGTTCTGATGACCCCCAGCTTGTGATCTAAAGGGTGGTGGGAGTCAAACATCAAATACTGATCTGTGTGTGTTGGTTTTCTGTAAACCTCTACTTCCAGTTTACCATTTCCTTAAAAGGCAATTATAGTGAGAAAAATTGTTTTTTTTTAATTTCTTCTAATGTATCCTATAAGTTATCCCATCCACCAGGGTACCTTTAGTTTCTTTAAATTCTACATAGTCCCCGAGATATAAGCCTTGTAATATGCTGTGATTTGTAGGAGCTGCTACACCTCATCTGTCAATCAAAGGCCACACCCACACAATCCAAAGCTCCCCTGCAGAGTACAACACTCTCTCACCCCACACTATATGACCATGTGCAACATATCAAATATTGTAGTGCTAACACAATCAATAAACCCTAACCTAAGTAATATGAGCATAACACACTATAAAACAGCCCTCCCCCCCAAGAAAATCTTATATACATACAAAAACCAGTGACTCAATGGAACATTAATACAGTATATATAATACAGTAATACAGACTATATACCAAACAAGACACACAGTGCACTATTATGAAATATATGAACTAAAGCAACATGAAATGTAAACAGGACAACAAGCAGTGTCACTGTGTTTGTGAAATCTCACTACAAGCTGCTGTACACTGACTCTCTCTTCGTGATTATGATCTCAGCTAAGCAGGGGAGGATATGAACTTTAGGTGTAAAAAGTAAATAACAATTAGCAAAGTTAGAGAACAGGCAGAGTTCAGTAACTTACTTGTAAAGAATCTCAGCACCACTGTCCTCTCCCCCCTCTGCCCCTCCCTTCAGCATTTGCTACTTTATTCCACATTTGATTGCTTGCAGTCTAGCTCTGGAAGGGAGGGGTCAAACAGGATGTCAGCACTTCATTTAAAGTCTTTCAACTGACAATGCTCGGACTCTGTATACAGCCCGTCACTGCTGACGGGGGGAGTAGACAGAGAGGGGAGGGGGACTACACAGCTTGGTACAAACTTCTGCCATGTGTGAAGAAACGAAGCCACACAGAAACAATGAAAGTAAGGCAGCTTATATAAGTGATCTATACATTGTATACAGACAAAGTTTTTTTTTCACTATAGTTGCCCTTTAACTTCTACCAAGCAGTCCAAGAAAGCCAGTTTGTTGTTTTGTACCTCTTCCCTTGTGAATTTAATGTTTTGGTCCACCGCATTAATGTGTTCTGTGAAAGCTTGTACTTCTTCTGGTGGATTTTAACCCAGGTGTCAACCACATATCTGAACCAGTGGCTGGGTGCTATGCCCTAAATGTATTAAGCGCAGTTTTTTTCTACCTCTCCATGTAAAGGTTGGCCACAAAGGAGGAAACTGGAGATCCCATAGCACATACATGTTTTTGCTTATAGAACTTATCCCTGTATTTGAAATAGGTGGTATTCAGGCACAAGTCCAGTAAGGCACACACCTGTTCTGGGTTGAGATCAGTTCTGCTGGTAAGAGTGCAGTTTTGGCCTAGCCATTTTCTCACCATGTCAACAGCCTCCTTGGTGGGTATACAGGTGAAGAGAGATGTCACATCATAGGACACCATAGTTTCTTCTGCACCGAGTGCTATATCTTCAATCTTGTCGGTGAAATCCTGAGAGTTCTGGATGTGATGCTTAGAACTTCCCACCAATGGTCCTAAGATGTTGGCTAGGTATTTTGCCACCTTGTATGTTACAGAGTTGATGCTTCTGACTATAGGTCTTAGTGGGGCCCCTTCCTATGTATCTTGGGAGTCCATATATGCATGGGGTGCCTCACCAGGGTAGAGGCGATGATACATTGCTCGGTCAATGGCTTTATCCTTTTGAAGTGTTGTAGTAAGTCTATGACTCTTTCTTGTAACGGCTGGTGGGATCACTGTTAAAGCCTCATATGTGTTGTTATCAGCTAGGAGCATGGTCACCTTATCATGGTAGTCTGAGGTGTTGAGTATCACTGTGCATCTTCCCTTGTCTGCCGGTAGAATGGTGATACTAGAATCTTTCTTGGGGGATGTTAAGGCTCTTCTTTCCTGTGTGGTTAGGTTCGATGAAGGAGTTTTAGCACTGGCTATAGAGATAACCAGAATAAAACATACTACCACACACTGTATAGTGATAGTGATACACATGGACCGTCCTATAGAGATAAACAGAATAAAACACACTACCACCACTGTTATAGTGTAGTGTACACATGGACCGTCCTATAGAGATAAACAGAATAAAAACTACTACCGCACACTGTATAGTGATAGTGATACAATGGACCATCCTATAGAGATAAACAGAATAAAAAAACACTACCGCATACTGTATAGTGATAGTGATACATATGGACCATCCTATAGTGATAAACAGAATAAAACATACTCCAGCACACTGTATAGTGATAGTGATACACATGGACCGTCCTATAGAGATAAACAGAATAAAACATACTACCGCACACTGTATAGTGATAGTGATAACATGGACCATCCTATAGAGATAAACAGAATAAAACACACTACCGCATACTGTATAGTGATAGTGATACACATGAACCGTCCTATAGAGATAAACAGAATAAAACATACTCCAGCACACTGTATAGTGATAGTGATACACATGGACCGTCCTATAGAGATAAACAGAATAAAACATACTAACGCACACTGTATAGTGATAGTGATACACATGGACCGTCCTATAGAGATAAACAGAATAAAAAACATAATAAGCACACTGTATAGTGATAGTGATACACATGGACCGTCCTATAGTGATAAACAGAATAAAACACACTACCGCACACTGTATAGTGATAGTGATACACATGGACCATCCTATAGTGATAAACATAATAAAACACACTACCGCACACTGTATAGTGATAGTGATACACATGGAGCGTCCTATAGTGATAAACAGAATAAAAACAATACCGCACACTGTATAGTGATAGTGATACACATGGACCGTCCTATAGTGATAAACAGAATAAAACACACTACCGCACACTGTATAGTGATAGTGATACACATGGACCGTCCTATAGTGATAAACAGAATAAAACACACTACCGCACACTGTATAGTGATAGTGATACACATGGACCGTACTATAGTGATAAACAGAATAAAACACACTACTGCACACTGTATAGTGATACACATGGACCGTCCTATAGTGTTAAACAGAATAAAACACACTACCGCACACTGTATAGTGATAGTGATACACATGGACCGTCCTATAGTGATAAACAGAATAAAACACACTACCGCACAAATGTATAGTGATAGTGATACACATGGACCGTCCTATAGAGATAAACATAATAAAACACACTACCGCACACTGTATAGTGATAGTGATATACATGGACCGTCCTATAGTGATAAACAGAATAAAACACACTACCGCACACTGTATAGTGATAGTGATCACCATGGACCGTCCTATAGAGATAAACAGAATAAAAACACACTACGCACACTGTTAGTGATAGTGATACACATGGACCGTCCTATAGTGATAAACAGAATAAAACACACTACTGCACACTGTATAGTGATAGTGATACACATGAACCATCCTATAGTGTTAAACAGAATAAAACACACTACCACACACTGTATAGTGATAGTGATACACATGGACCGTACTATAGTGATAAACAGAATAAAACACACTACCGTACACTGGATAGTGATAGTGATACACATGGACCGTCCTATAGAGATAAACAGAATAAAACACACTACCGCACACTGTATAGTGATAGGTGATACACATGGACCGTCCTATAGTGATAAACAGAATAAAACACACTAATGCACACTGTATAGTGATAGTGATACACATGGACCGTCCTATAGTGATAACCAGAATAAAACATACTACCGCACACTGTATAGTGATAGTGATACACATGGACCTTCCTATAGTGATAAACAGAATAAAACACACTACCGCACACTGTATAGTGATAGTGATACACATGGACCGTCCTATAGAGATAAACAGAATAAAACATACTACTGCACACTGTATAGTGATAGTGATACACATGGACCGTCCTATAGAGATAAACATAATAAAACACACTACCGCACACTGTATAGTGATAGTGATACACAGAGACCGTCCTATAGAGATAAACAGAATAAAACATACTACCGCACACTGTATAGTGATAGTGATACACATGGACCGTCCTATAGTGATAAACAGAATACAACACACTACATACACTGTATAGTGATAGTGATACACATGGACCGTCCTATAGAGATAAACAGAATAAAACATACTAACGCACACTGTATAGTGATAGTGATACACATGGGCCGTCCTATAGTGATAAACAGAATAACACACACTACCGCACACTGTATAGTGATAGTGATACACATGGACCGTCCTATAGTGATAAACAGAATAAAACACACAACCGCACACTGTATAGTGATAGTGATACACAGGACCGTCCTATAGAGATAAACAGAATAAAACACACTACCGCACACTGTATAGTGATAGTGATACACATGGACCGTCCTATAGAGATAAACAGAATAAAACATACTCCAGCACACTGTATAGTGATAGTGATACACATGGACCGTCCTATAGTGATACACAGAATAAAACACACAACCGCACACTGTATAGTGAAGTGATACACATGGACCGTCCTATAGAGATAAACAGAATAAAACACACTACCGCACACTGTATAGTGATAGTGATACACATGGACCGTCCTATATGATTAAACAGAATAAAACACAACTACCGCACACTGTATAGTGATAGTGATACACATGGACCGTCCTATAGATAGATAAACAGAATAAAACATACAACACACTGTATAGTGATAGTGATACACATGGACCGTCCTATAGTGATAAACAGAATAACACACACACACCGCACACTTATAGTGATAGTGATACACATGGACCGTCCTATAGTGATACACAGAATAAAACACACACTACCGCACACTGTATAGTGATAGTGATACACATGGACCGTCCTATAGAGATAAACAGAATAAAACACACTACCGCACACTGTATAGTGATAGTGATACACATGGACCGTCCTATAGAGATAAACAGAATAAAACATACTCCAGCACACTGTATAGTGATAGTGATACACATGGACCGTCCTATAGTGATACACAGAAAAAACACACAACCGCACACTGTATAGTGAAGTGATAGTGATACACTGGACCGTCCTATATAGATAAACAGAAAAAACACACTACGCACACTGTATAGTGATAAGTGATACACATGGACCGTCCATCTAGTGATAAACAGAATAAAACACACTACCGCACACTGTATAGTGATAGTGATACACATGGACCGTCCTATAGAGATAAACAGAATAAAACACACTACATACACTGTATAGTGATAGTGATACACATGGACCGTCCTAGAGATAAACAGAATAAAACACACTACCGCA
This sequence comes from Hymenochirus boettgeri, assembly GCA_019447015.1. Taxonomy (NCBI): domain Eukaryota; kingdom Metazoa; phylum Chordata; class Amphibia; order Anura; family Pipidae; genus Hymenochirus; species Hymenochirus boettgeri. Next base: position 106,025 of record JAACNH010000718.1, read on the forward strand.
CACTGTATAGTGATAGTGATACACATGGACCGTCCTATTGTGATAAACAGAATAAAACATACTCCAGCACACTATGTAATTATAGTGATACACATGGACAGTGCTATAGTGATAAACAGAATAAAACATACAACCGTACACTGTATAGTGATAGTGATTCACAGGGACCGTCCTATTGTGATACAAATCACTACCACACACTGCATAGTGATAGTGATACACAGGGAAAGTCCTATAGTGATAAACAGAATAAAACATACTACTGTACGCTATATAGCGATAGTGATGCACAGGGACCTTCCTATTGTGATAAACAGAATAAAAATCACTACCACACACTGTATAGTGATTCTGATACACAGGGACTGTCCAATAGTGATAAACTGTATCGCACACTGTATAGTGACACACAGGGAACATCCCAGTGATACACAATATACTACACATCCTCACACTGTATAGTGATAGTGATACACTGAATAAAATGCACTGTATAGTGATATTTAACAAATGTGCACTTAACTATGATGGTGAAACACTTTGAATAGACAATAAACAGACTATCACGTTTGTGAGGTATAGTGAACAGTCAATGAAGTTGCCATAGTGAAAACGGCAGATCATCATGCACGTGACAAGCCATTGTCACTTTCAGGGCCATTTTTTTCACAGGGGCAAACTGAGCAATTGCCCTGGGCCCCAACTCCTAAAGGGGCCCAAAACCAAACAGGTAAATTACTATACAGTTCCTCTAAGAAGTTTGTGGGGTCCCTTAATAACAGTTTTGCCCAGGATCCCCCCCATACCTCCCACTGGCCATACGTGAGATGATGAAGACACATTTCCCTTGACTGGGCCCTGACCTTGTATGGTCGATATGTATTAACCCTATGGGCACTTTCAGACAAGTTTAACCCTGTCATTGCCATCAGTAGTTTCTATTGATTCTATTGACCATCACAGGGTTACTTACTGTCTCCTTCCACTTTCTCTGGGCTCCTGAACCAGATCACCTGCCTGGTGTCCATCCTTAACTGGAAGGTCCTTCTCTCTGGCCTCTGCGATTTTTTCTGGTAGAACAGGGTCAGTACAGTTCCCAACTCCAGGTTCCTCAGGGTTCGGCTTATGTCTCTGTTTTCCCCCCTGTGCTCTTCCAGAAATCCATTCATGGTAGGCATCCTGCACCCAGACATGGTCACTGCATCACAGCCAAGGGCAAGGCGAAGGGGCTGGATACTTCACATGGACTGGCCTCTCCACCTTCTCATACAACCTGCTGGTCACCACTTCTGCTTATTTAGGGCCACATTTACATCCTTAATAGGGGCCAGTGCAAGCAACTGTCATGGGACCAAAGTGACATTCAGTAGCTCCTTAAAATGAGGGGCCCCTTGCCAACAGGGACTGAGGGTCCTTGGGGTGACAGATTTTATATTATAGATCCCAACTGTAATTAGGTTAATGTCCAGGTCCTTGATGTCCAACCAGCTGCCCTGATTTCTCTCCTCCAGGGGACATGAAACAGCAGGACGTGTGTATTTGCAGGAGCAGCAGGGTGCTAATTGCTTTACACAGATAATCTGGATGAGCTAATGATCCTGCCCCAGGCAGTGGTCTGCTTTATAATAGCCCCAGTACAACAGCCCCCCTCCCTCTGATTGCTGTCAATGGAGTGTAGCAATTCAGGGGATTGGTCTGTTCGGGAGGTAAAGCAGCACAATCATTAGGGAGGTTAGTGTCCCTTTAATTCTCCTTCTCACAGACTAGAATAAATAGTGAGCTCCCAGGCCAGTGCATGGAGGTGAGCTGTGCTGACTGCAGGAGGTGGGCACAGAGTAGGAAGGGGCACTGCCATGGGGTCCACATATCCCCCCCACCCAGACACAGCTGTTTGCATCCAGAGCTGAATTTAAATGGCCACTGGCTCCCAAATATTGCTACTCTCTTGTCATCAGCATTGCAGCTTCTGCCTGTGGCCCCAACCTCCTGCAATGGACCCTGTGGCCCCAACCTCCTGCGATGGACGCCCAGAGGAAACTGCAATCACACATGGCCGGAAAGAGAGAAGGAAGGAATTTAAAAAAAAAAAAAAATCCTGGATCTTTTTAGCTGGGTGGAAAGAAAAGCATTAGTGTAATAAGGATTGAATGATGGGTAACAGTGACATCTTCAGGTGGGATTAAGGTATTACATCAGTGGGGAATATGATTACAAGATAATTCAAAAATTCAAAAAATAGAATATTGAAATATTGTAAAGACAAACATATGAAATCTCGTCAAACAGATTGTTATTGAACTACAACACCCATGATTATTTGCGATCAAAATAATACATGCTGGACAGATTGTTTCCTGCAACAGCCCCCCTACCCATACTGATAGTGAGTTTGTGTGATGTATAAAGGTGCTAATAACATGATGTGTTTAATGTCACCAATCGGGCGACATAGTTAATTATAGTGTTAAAGTCACGCTAACCCTTTTACGACAGATGCACATGCTTCTTTTTTGCATGAGACCATTAAGTACAACTAATCCCCCCCCCCAAAAAAAGTATAGATTGAACTATGATGTATAGATACAATACAATCTTCTCAGTACATCGGATATGTGAGCACAATGCTGGGCAATAGCATCTCTCCGTACATCACCGACCATGTAATCAACAAGCCTCTGTGCAAATGCTTTTTAATTACGAAAAAGGACAAGATGTTAACAGGCTCATTTTTAGCGAACAGCCAGAGCCAGACAGATATGCAAGGCGATTCACAGGGAGGCAATATCACATATTCCTGTCTTTAAGTTATGCTAACCGATGTCATTATCATTAACGTGGCTTTAAGGCGTTTGCGTTTACTGCTCCTTTTTGCGTGACTTTGTTTACACTAGCATTAAGCTGGTATAAAAAGAAGCAGAAGTAAAGATGAGATCAGGATGTACCAAAAATCTTGGATTTAAGGACGGGGCACACCTTGGACCCATAGCAGATCTTGCTGCATGCCCCTGTCATGTATAAAAAGGGGGAAAGGTTCAAGGAGCTGAAATGCATTATGTGTAAGAATGGAATGTTGGCCCTTTAAAGGTACCAGATGTACTATTTTAAATGAGTGAATATATTAGTTATACATCTAGTTATGCTATAAACTTGACCATGGTTCCCTGGTACTGTACATTAAGATCTTATCCTTAAACTGACCGACCCATAGATATTTGGGGGGTTTCAATAAAAATTCTTATCGTTAAAAATGGTGCTAATTTTGCCCCAACCATTCAGATGTTAGCTTTCAAATGTTAAATAAGATCCGATTGGTTGTTGCAAAATTAGCACCATTTTTAACGATAAGAACTTTTATTGAATCTCCCTAATTGTGTTTCTGTTTTATCCCCATGTATTGTGCTACTTCCTCGGAGTGAAGTTTCCATCTTTGCTCTGCCAACTGAACTGCAGAAGTATCCCAGAGGATTTTAGAAAGTTTCTTAAAGGGGAACTGGCTTTATACGTGAAAAATGTGTGGTTTAGTTTAGGTCCTCACCCTGAGTACTACGTGTGGAAAGAAAAAGAAAGTTGAAAGCTTGCATAACGTTTTCAGTCATTTTAGGTATTAGTTTATATCCACGGTGTCTTTGCAAAAGAAAAAGAGAAAGCTCTGCTACAATTTATAGTCTGTGCAGAGCTTTTAGGCTCCTTTAAGCCCAAATCACCTTTAAGGTCAACCATACAACCCACCTGCCTCCCATTAAGAGTGCCCAGATTGAGAACCTCATCCTTAGATTTCCATCCAATTTCTGAAAGTCCCGATATAGCCTAGCTTGACTCACACCTCATCAAGGACCTGTCCAGTGCAAACTAGACCAACGATCGGAACTTTTAAGTTAAGGAAGCGATACATCGTTTATATTCGCAGTTTCCTCTGATTAACTGTATTTGCCTTACACCTGATTTTTGTCACCTGGCATGATGATTATCACCGTGTTGCCTGCCTGATGTACAAAATGACTATCTGGGGAAAAAACATACAGGGAGATTCAATAAAAGTTACTCAGGGAGATTCAGTTCTTATCGTTTAAAATGGTGCTAATTTTGCCCCAACCAATCAGAACTTATGTAACATTTGAAAGGTAACATCTGATTGGTTGGGGCAAAATTAGCACCATTTTTAACGATAAGACCTTTTATTGAATAACCCCCTTATCATTAAAATTGGTGCTAATTTTGCCCCAACCAATCAGAAGTTAGCTTTTAAATGTTACATAAAATCTGATTGGTTGGGGTAAAATTAGCACCATTTTTAACAATAAGAACTTTTATTGAATCTCCCTGATAATGTATTGTCTGTTACGAGATCCAGAAACCTGCTGTAAACCTACCCTTTAGGAGGGTTCCTTTATGTAACATGCTATATTGTAGGAGGTGAATACAATCTGCTAATAGTGGGGTGTTATGTTACTGTCAAGACATTCTCAGAAAGATGAAAGGACAAACAAAATGGTGCAGCGTATATAGTAAGAATTCGATTACGTAAGAACCTTTCACTGGGCATCCCTGGCAGGGACACTGCTTTTGTTGTACCAGGCATGTTCTTGTAATACAGGATATCATGTCCCATCTTTTGTTCACTAACAGAGGAAGAACCCAGGTCAGATATCGCAATGAGAATGGATTCTGGGTCCAGGGAAACACAAAGATCCAAACTTTTCCACTTTCCCTTATTGTTTAAATTAGATGAGCTCATAAATGTCTTCAGGGGCAGTGAAACCCTATTCCCGAGATAATACGAGGGTAAAAATATCGAAATACAGACTAATTAGTGGTCCCTTTTAATGTTGAACACAGAGATTAGATACAGGGTGTGTTCATTTTAAGGCCATCGAGAAAGATGGCCAGTGGTGCCTTATCCCTTTAGGGGCAACCAAGCCTGAGCACCAAAATTACAAAAGTTAGAAAACTGAGAGATTTAAGAAAGCTGGAAAGTGTTTTATTTCCCCTCTTTCTGCTTCTTGAGTCTTTTGGTCAGCCATGAATATGACAAAGTAAATCCACACTGGCAGGCAGCTAGGTAATTAGATAAAAGCTTATTTTATTGAGCCATAATTAAAAACATGTCAGGCTCAGCTTGTGCATACGAAAGATCTGATGCGTTTCAGCCTGACATGTTTTCAATTATGGCTCAATAAAATAAGCTTTTATCTGACAGTTGGCATCACAGCCAATGACTGGATGCTATTCCCCTAGTTGCCTCCTCTGAACACGTGTAAGCTCTTAATGAGCTCACAAAGCTTGAAGAGGAGGCAGAAACATTTTGAGATGCAGATGAAAGGGGAGAAGAACATTTTGTTGCACAACAGGTTAGTTCTACATCTCTCAGCTTTCTAACGATTGTAGTTTTGAGGTTTGGGGAGGTGGTTTACAGTGAGAAAAGTATTTGATATCCTGCTAATTTTGTACACAAATAAATGGACAGTCTATAATTGTAACAGTAGCTTTATTGTAGCTGTGAGAGACGGAATAACAACTATGGCAGTCACAGAGGTCAGACGTTTCTTGGAGTTGACCACCAGGTTTGCACATGAGGGATTTCATTACAACTCCTCTTTGCAGGCCCTCAACAATTCGTTAAGGTTTTAAGGCTGGTGTTTGGCAACTTAAGCCCCCTCCACAGTTTTACTATGGGCTAGGCCACTTCAGGACCTTAATGTGCTTCTTCTTGAGCCATTTCTTTGTTGTGTTGGCCGTATGTTTAGGGCCATTGTCTTTCCCATTTTCAATGCCCTGGCTGAGGGTGCTCACCCAAGATTTGATACAAGGTCCCATCCATTGTGGCTTTGATGCAGTGAAGGTGTCCTATCCCCTTAGCAGAAAAACACCCAAAGTATTGTGTCTGCCTTCATGTTTGACGGAGGGGATGACATTCTTGGGGTCATAGGCAGCATTCTTTCTCCTCCAAACACAGCGAGTTGAGTTGATGAATTTTGGTCTCATCTGACCGCGACACTTTTACCCAGTTCTCCTTTGGATCATTCAGATGTTTATTGGCAAACTGCAGACAGGCCTTTACATGGGCTGTCTTGAACAGGGGGACCTTGCAGGTGCTGCAGGATTTCAGTCCTTAGAGGAATTGTTCACTGCAATAGTGGACTATCCCTCTTCTACACTGATTGAAGCCCGGGAGGTTAAGGAGCTATTCCTTACCTCCTGTTCTTCAATCAATGTTTAGATAGCCAGGAACGAACTTCAGAAGATCTTACCTTTCACGCGATCCACCGGGGCCGCTCTGACAGTTCCCGACTGCTTCCTGCTTCTGTTACTACTGCTTCCTGCTTCTGTTACACTATAACGCGCATTATAGGGCATGCACATTATAGCGTAACAGAAGCAGGAAGCAGCCAGTGGCCCCGCTGGATCGCGTGAAAGGTAAGATCTTCTGAAGTTCGTTCCTGGCTATCTAAATATTGACTGAAGAACAGGAGGTAAGGGATAGCTTCTTAACCTCCCGGGCTTCAATCAGTGTAGAAAAGGGATAGTCCACTATTGCAGCCCTGAGATCAATGACTAGCTCCCCCCGTGCAGTTCTTGGTTGCTTCCTCAGCAGTCTCACGATGATTGCAACTCCACGCGGCGAGTTGCATGGAGCCCCAGACCAATTGCGAATTATCGCACCAACTGTTGTCACCTTCCCACTAAGCTGCTTGGTGATATTCTTGTAGCACAGTCCAGCCATGTGTAGGTCTACAGTCCCTGACATCCTTGAACAGCTCTTTGGTCTTGGCCATGGTGTCTTGCTATCTGCAAACAGTGGAGATGCCTTGAAGCCTGACATCTTGCTGCAGGGGCGTATCTAGGGTCTAAGTAGATCAGGGGCACTGTTGGGCACTCCATGTGCGTCGAAATTTTTAGGCCACACCCCTTTCTCCACCCAATTAGGCCACACCCACTATGTACTTATAGAGATTACCAAAAAGATACAGACAGATAGACAACCACAAACATAGACACACAGCTCGATAGTGATAAACAGACAGAAAGACGGTGAAATAGACAGACAGAGATAGAGATCAGAGAGTTGGACACAAATTAATGACACAAAGGCACAGTAAACTGGCAATTTCATTATATACTGGTAGCAATTTGGTCATTTTAAACTTACTGTTGTGTTCAGTTGTAGTCAGATGCTTGCCCACACCTTGGGCCAGGGAGACATTCTTGTACCTTCTACATGGATCTCTACCCCCTATCTGTCTCTATCTGTCCCTCTCTCTCTCTCTGTATATCTATCTCTATCTGTCCCTCTCTCTCTGTATATCTATCTCTATCTGTCCCTCTCTCTCTGTATATCTATCTCTATCTGTCCTCCCTCTCTCTCTCTGTATATCTATCTCTATCATCTGTCCCTCTCCTCTCTGTATATCTATCTCTATCTGTCTCTCTCTCTCTCTGTATATCTATCTCTATCTGTCCCTCTCTCTCTCTGTATATCTATCTCTATCTGTCTCCTCTCTCTCTATCTGTATATCTATCTCTATCTGGCCCTCTCTCTCTCTCTCTCTCTGTATATCTATCTCTATCTGTCCCTCTCCTCTCTCTCTCTCTCTGTATATCTTATCTCTATTTATGAGATGTCCCGAAACTTCGAAAAATCCGGTCCGCCGAGGACCGCGTATTTTCGAAAATCCTGTAATTCGAAAATCCGCGAGCGGACCCGTTAAACGTATTAAAATGAAAGTTCGGCAAAATCCGCATTAAAAGTGGTCTAAAAGCCTTGGTAATGTTAACTTAATCACTCAGGGGACCTGGGTAATGTCCTTAGAAACACGTATCAATGCCTACAATACCTAAAATTACAGTCCGCTAGCGAGAACGTATTTTTCGAAAATACGAGGATTTCCGTAAAACGAGGATCTCCGTAAAACCGAGGATTTCCGTAAGTCCGCGAATCTCCGTAAAAACGAGTATCCCGTAAAAACGAGGATTTCCGTAAGTCCCGAATCTCCGTAAAAACGAGGATTTCCGTAAAAGAGGATTTCCGTAAAAACGAGGAACCGGAACTTCCTGCCTATCAAAATGGCCAGTGCTGCAAGGCAACTATAGCAATGCCCTGACTACCTCCTGCTCAGGGGGTATGAATGATTCCCCCCTGGCACCCATCTGTGCGGCGCCGGAGCCGCAGAATGGAGGGGCTACAGCGCCCATCCTGCGACCTTCGATACCAGACCACTGTCTCTACCCTCCAGCATGGTCAGACCTCAAGAGGCAGAGGCCTCAATATGTGGCTGCCGTTCGGCAAATGATAGAAGGCAAGTTATACTTTTTATTATATTACTGTATTTATAACGTAGTAAAAATTTTATTAATTCACTCTGACAAAAACATATTTATATATATATTGTTTTTAAAAACATCAATAATCCTTAATTTGGCTTGAGAGAAGAGAGAGATCCAAGTTCTTTGTATTTCTCATTCACTGGTTATTATTACATTATTATTATTCTTGTATTATTCAATATCACCCTATTTAAAGGGTAGTAAAGTCAAAAATAAATCACTGAAAAGTGACTTTATTTAACATAACACCTATAAATTTAAAATGATACCCACAACAACACACTTGGTGGCCCACCCTTCCATTTCCATGGCAGCCTTATTTAAAGGCTAAGTAAAGTTAAAAATGAAATCGATCATTAAAAATTGATTTCTTTTTATCTTATAAATGCACACTGATACCCACACATAGACACAGTTAAACACACTTTACTGGCCCACCCTTTTAGTTACATGGCACCCTATTTGAAGGGAAAAAGTCAAAAATAAAATGTTGATCAATTATAAAAATTGATTTTACACTCCAAAATTAAAATGTGGTTTCCCCACAAAATCTATACGATACAAGTAACCACTACTGATGCTCCCCTACACCCAACCAACTTTTCCCTTTCCGTGGCTACAATACACACAATAAAATATAAGTACTTAGCCAAAATAAGGTATAAATCATTGCCATAAGAATATGATTGACTTTTAAAGAAACTATATTGCCTTATTTAATCTGTTTTTTCAAGCAGAATTCAAAGTATATAATTAAATATTTCCTTTAGATATATCATTCATTATTTATTTTTTTATTTTAATTTGCGGGGAATCTTCTCGGATACCCCACCCCCACCACCGTCCCGGCCGAGGAAGAATGTAAGTGCAGCCTATTGAAAAAAAAAACATTTTTCTAAATCTTTCATTTGTCCAAGGCCACATTACAGCGCACACGAGCCCTCCAGAAACAGCGCGTGTTTCCGGTGTGCTCATGTGTATTGCCATGTGAGTGCAGTACGATAGCATAATTGTGCAAAAATTAGGATCACATTAATTGTTGCCACACTATTGTGTCTTTTTTAACACGTTGATATGTCCAACCCTTTATCAAAATGTTTGCTAATTTTTGTCAACTTCTCCGAGAATTGTTTTAGTAAATGTATTTGAACATTTAATGACAGTGAGAGTTAAAATAAATTCCTTTTTTTTTTTAGCACAACACCACCTAGCCCTCAGGCTACGGGCAGCCCATTGCCCCCTCCGGGCAGTCCCTTGCCCCCCCGGGCTCACCATCGCCCCCACCGGGCAGTCCACCGCCCCAAAGAGGAGGAACCGGGGACCAGCCAGACACGTAAGTGCATCCTAAGCAATTTTTTAATCTTTTTATGACCTTGATTGTCAGCAAATAATTAGTGAAATTATACATTGATAATTAATTGAATTTTATATTTCACTTTAAAATTTTTGAAAATAAAAAAGGAACAAATCTATAATTTGGCTTGAGAGACAGACTTCTCATTTCTCATTCCCATTTATTGTCCCCAACTCCCCATTGTTTGGGCTGTAACTTGTCCCTCAGTTTTTAAGCTTAAGTCACGAAATTCGGTCCAACGTCCAAATTATCCAAGAAATGTTCACTACATAGCCTTTTAGGAAATGTTCTTATAATATTTACTAATGGATTGGACGGTGATTGTTGAATAAAAACATTTTTTTTTCTAGAAGCAGGACCAGCCTCTACAGGCCCTCCACCCTCTCCACCCCCTCCACCTCTCCAGCCCCTCCAGTCCTCCACCCTCCAGCCACCCTCCCACCTCCTGCCTCTCCAGTCACTCGGGCGGCCATGCTTGAGAATCGTAAGTAATCATATCTAACGTTAATGAATGTTATAATACAAGACTATTAATATCTGTATTTTCCCAGTGTAAAATCCACGCTACATGATGCACATTGGGAACTGTGGGTTGAGCAATGCTTTTATGGGGGCTGCACCACTTCCAAAAAATTTTGTATGTAGCCACATGTCCTAGTGATCAAAACCAAGAATGTTCTGATACAATTTAGCAATAAACGTAATGTTTTAAGCCAGCATTACCTCCTCTGTTTATCAGTGATCCCCCATGATGCAATAATATCGCTTTAAGTGGAAGTTTCAGTGATAATATATATACTTTTAAGGAAAAAGAGCAGTATTTATCCATCCCATTACCTTAATCTGCCCATTCAGCAATCAGCATTGTTGTCTGTGTATAAATAAATGCAACGGAAATAATGACTTCCTGTTTGCAGGACCCCTAATAGAGACCGTTATGGTCTGCCCTTGACCCAGCGCCTGGGTTGATTCAGTTGCTCAGTAAGATCTGAGCATGTGTACCCACCAACAGCCAATCAGTAGAAATCACTGTACCATAACTAGGTATGCATAATATAAACTAAGAATTTAGAAATAATGATATCTTATACTGAGCTTTCCTTTTTATCACATCCGCAACATTATAGCATTGCAGTACCATGTATGTGTAGTAGTTATCAGTGCAAATTGCATCTACCGCATGGTGCTTTAGGAATGTGCTCGAACATCTCTCATTTTCTCAATATCTTCCATTCCTCCACAGAACAAGAGCATGCGGCGGGAGATGCGCCACATGGTGCGGCGCCTGGACCGCCGCCTGGACCGCCGCCTGACCAGACTGAGAGGAGGGCACCCCAGTAACCCCCTTTTTTTTTGTTTGTTATTTTTTTGTAAATAGTTTTTTTTTTTTAAATTCATATATATATATAAACAGTTCTGAAAAAAATAATTTTTGGGCTTTATTTTTCGATATATCAAATTATTCAGTATATTCATAATCAATTTTTATTTGAAAAATTACAATACACATATCTATTTAGCTAGCTATATGTCCTGGTACTTATAATTGTATATAACTTACCATTAATGCCATTACACACACCACATTGGCCACATTCCCCTATATGTAGTTGCACACAACAAGGCAAGAAGGCGATGGGGGGTACTGGTTTACATAATGTCCACTGCGGTTTGCCACCATTGTTGTGGGGCCAGCAGGCTTGGCCCCCTGGACATACCCCTCACCCCATTGGCTACTCTCCCTCAAGATATGCATCATTGAGGGAAAAGCAGTGAAAGGGTACTGTCGTAGGAACAGCACGCATTGAGTTCCAGCAGCCCACTGCAGTTTGCCACCATTGTTGTGGGGCCAGGCAGGCTTGGCCCCACTGGACATACCCCTCACCCCATTGGCTACTCTCCCTCAAGATATCATCGTGCAAGGGAAGCAGGTGAAAGGGTAAGGCTTCGTAGGAACAGCACCATTGAGTTACAGCCAGGCACACTGCAGTTTGCCACCATTGTTGTGGGGCCAGGCAAGCTTGGCCCCACTGGACATACCCCTCCCCTCATTGGCTACTCTCCTCAAGGTATGCATCGTGCAAGGGAAAGCAGGTGAAAGGGTAAGGCTTCGTAGGAACAGCACCATTGAGTTACAGCAGGCACACTGCAGTTTGCCACCATTGTTGAAGAGCCAGGCAAGCTTGGCCCACTGGACAAACCCCTCCCCTCTTGGCTACTCTCCCTCAGAGTATGATGCATGTGCAGGGAAAGCAGGTGAAAGGGTAAGCTTCGTAGGACAGCACCATTGAGTTATACAGCGGCCCACTGCAGTTTGCCCACCATTTTGTGGGGCAGGCAGGCTTGGCCCCACTGGACATACCCTCACCCCATTGGCTCTCTCCCTCAAGATATGCATCGTGCTAGGGAAGCAGGTGAAAGGGTAAGGCTTCGTGGAACAGCAGCATTGAGTTACAGCAGGCACACTGCAGTTTGCCACCATTTGTTGAAGAGCCAGGCAAGCTTGGCCCCCACTGGTACACCCTCACCCATTGGCTACTCTCCCTCAAGGTATGCATCGTGCTAGGGAAAGCAGGTGAAAGGGTTAATGCTTCGTAGGAACACACCATTGGTTACAGGCAGGCCCACTGCAGTTTGCCACCATTGGTTGTGGGCCAGGCAGGCTTGGCCCCACTGGACATACCCCTCAACACCATTGCCTACTCTCCCTCAGAGTATGCATCGTGCAAGGGAAAGCAGGTGAAAGGGTAAGGCTTCGTAGGAACACACCATTGGTTACAGCAGGCACACTGCAGTTTGCCACCTTGTGAAGACCAGGCAGCTGTCCACTGACATGAGTACTGCTCTCGGGCCAGGCAGGATTGACCCAGAGCTGAAAACATTAGCACAGAGTAGCTGTTGCGGTGTATGAGATGGTCAGAGTAGTGACACCACAAAGGTCCTCATGGAGAAAACGAAGATCATATTGAGTACTGCTTCGAGCCGGCAGGATGACCCAGAGCTGAAACATTAGCCACAAGACTGTTGCGGCTGTATGAGATGGTCAGAGTAGTTACACCACAAAGTGCCTCATGGAGAGAGAACGAAGATCAATATGGAGTACTGCTCTCGGGCAGGCAGGATGACCCAGAGCTGAAAACATTAGCCACAGAGTAGCTGTTGCGGCTGTATGAGATGGTCAGAGTAGGTGACACCACAAAGGTTGCCATGGAGAGAGAACGAAGATCAAATATGGAGTACTGCTCTCGGGCCAGGCAGGATTACCCAGAGCTGAAAACATTAGCCACAGAGTAGCTGTTGCGGCTGTATGAGATGTCAGAGTAGGTGACACCCACAAGGTGCCTCATGGAGAGAGAACGAAATCAAATATGGAGTACTGCTCTCGGGCCAGGCAGGATAGACCCAGAGCTGAAAACATTAGCCAGAGTAGCTGTTGCGGCTGTATGAGATGGTCAGAGTAGGTGACACCACAAAGGTGCCTCATGGAGAGAGAACGAAGATCAAATATGGAGTATGCTCTCGGCCAGGCAGGATAGAACCAGAGCTGAAAACATTAGCCACAGAGTAGTCTGTTGCGGCTGTATGAGATGTTCAGAGTAGGTGACACCCACAAAGTGCCTCATGAGAGGAGAACGAAGATCAAATATGAAGTACTGCTCTCGGGCCAGGCAGGATAGACCCAGAGCTGAAAACATTAGCCACAGAGTAGCTGTTGCGGCTGTATGAGATGGTCGAGTAGGTGACACCACAAAGGTGCCTCATGGAGAGAGAACGAAGATCAAATATGGAGTACTGCTCTCGGGCCAGGCAGGATTGACCCGAGCTGAAAACATTAGCCACAGAGTAGCTGTTGCGGCTGTATGAGATGGTCAGAGTAGGTACACCACAAGGTGCGTCATGGAGAGAGAACGAAGATCAAATATGGAGTACTGCTCTCGGGCCAAGTAGGATCGACCCAATCTTAGAAAAATTAGCCACAGAGTAGCTGTTGTCGCTGAGCATTTTGTTATTTCATAACCTGAATGCATAGATGCAAGGTAGGACCATATATGGCCCGCCAATAAGAAAAATTAGCCATTTGCCAGCTAACTGGCATCAGCTAAGCCTCTAGGTGAAAATGAGGCGGAAGGAGCAGTATGGGTGGCCAGGGGCAGGAGGCCTTCAGTCACGGGCATCAGCAATAGGGTGCTGTATTGAGATGTGATCCACGCCTCATTCATCTTGATGATGTAAGGCGGTCCACATTCTCAGTGGAGAGACGGGTCTCCTCTCCGTTACAACACCCCCTGCTGCGCTGAAGGTCCTCTCCGAAAGAACACCTGGATGACGGGCATGAAAGGACCTCGATGGCATACTGTGCCAACTCGGGCCAGATATCAAGCCTCGCCACCCAGTAGTCCAGTGGATCCTCAGTCTCTGATGTGGCTACACCGGCCCTGGATCCGATGTAGTCGTGTGACCTGGCGACTGAGGTGTTGCCTGGTGGAGTTGCCAGTGGATGGGCCTGGCAACTGTGGCTGGAAGAACAGCCTGAAGTTGGCCGCGAGGCCGCTCCAGTACTGCTGCTCCTCCTGTCAGGCACAGGGGGACGTGAGCCCTGTTGATCCCCAACTCGGTGCGTAGGCCTGCCAGCACCTGGGAAGCAGAACAGAGCAACGTAGCAGTGTTGCCTCATAGTGCTGCATTCTACCTTCCCTCTGAGATGCGGGGATAAACTCCGACACTTTACCCTTATAGCGGGGATCTATAAGGTGTGGCCACCCAGTATGCTCCTTCTCTTGATGGCCTTAATCCTGGGGTCCTTGCGAAGGCATTGCAGCATGAAGAACCCATGCGCCGCAAACTGCCTGCCGCCAGAGGACCCCATGTCCTCGATGTCACTGAGGACAGTAGTGTCGGGCTCAACCTCTCCCCAACCACGATGACATGTGGTACTTGGGAGGGTTGAGATGTCCCCCTAGAGGAATGCCCCATTTCCCCTGGGTCCAGGTCACCTAAATCCCCCTCCTCATCATCGGACGGCTGCTCGCACCGTGATGTTCGGGCTCGGAAAGCATCACGGTGTCGGCGTCCTCCTCTTCCATGCCTGCTGCTCGACAGCGAGTGCCCTTTCGAGTATGCCGCGCAGATGTGCTCAAGGAGGAACACCAGTGGATGGTACTCGCAATGGTGCATCATTGCGGCTTACCATCCTGGTGGCCTCCTCAAATGGCGCGAGCACACGGCAGGCATCTCTAATCAGCAGCCACTGCCTGGGTAACAGCAAACCCAGGTCCCCAGAGCCTGATCTTGCCTCGTACTCGTACAAGTAGTCTATGATGGCTCGCCTCTGCTGGAGCAGCCTCAGCAGCATCATAAGACTAGAGTTCCAGCGGGTGGGGGTGTCACAAATCAGGCGGTTCTGCGGCAGACCATTCTGCGGCTGAAACTCGGCAGACGAGCTGTGGCCGTGTATGACCGCCTGAAGTGACGGACACCCTCCTAGCCATCCTCAGTACCTCCGGAGACCAGGGTACTTGGTGAGGAACCGCTGGAACGACCAGTGTTAGAACGTGTGCCAGGCAAGGAACATGTGTGACTCTGCCCATGCGAAGGGCAGACAGGATATTGGTGGCATTGTCACACACGACCTTGCCTATTGGAGATGTGGTGTGGGTCAGCCACCCTCACCTGCCCTTGCGTGCTGCAGCAACTCGGCCCCGGTGTGGCTCCTATCACCCGAGCACACAAGCTGCAACACTGCATGGCACCGTCTCGCCTGGCACGAAGCATAGGCTCTGGGGGGGCACGGAGCTGTCCGGGAAAGGGGCTCACCGTATGAGGAGGTGGGGGTGAGACTGGCGTGATCACCAATGCGTGGTGGTACCACCATCTCCCCACTGCGCTCCGTGCCGCGTCTCTGCCGGCTAGCAGAGTGACCCATTGGGCGGTAAATGACACATCCGCCCCTGGCCGTGCTTGCTGGACCACGCTCCATAGTAATGTGGACACACTTGCCCACACTGTGGTCCAGCGAACAGATATATTGCCCTGCAGATGGTCGTGCGCTGTACTCCTTCGGGGCAAAGTACCTACGGCCAGGGACCTGCCACTGTGGTGTGCCAATTGGCCACAAACTCCCTGAAACGCTGCACGTGTCTACCAGGCTGAAAAGGTAGCAGCTGCACCGCCAGGAGTTTGGCTAAGCCGGCAGTGAGACGCTGGGCTTGGGGGGACTGGGGGACAGTTTTCTGCCTCCGCTCCAACAACTGGGGAGAGAGACCTGCCTTTTAGCTGACGCTCCACAGCAGTGTCAAGAGCCTCTTAACAACCCCGCGTGCTGGGGCCAAGGCTGCCTCTCCTCCCTACTTCCACCGAGGAAGCAGCTGATGGGGCCGGAGGGGGAGGAGGAGACGGTGGCTACCTGGCACGAGGTAGGGAACGTGTGGGTGCTGCACGTTCCCTGTCCGCTGCTCCCACCGGGCAAAGTGTGTGCAGAATCATATGCCTCCTCATAGAGGAGGTGCCAAATGTGATGTGGTCTTCCCACGGCTAACACGTTGCAGGCACACTTGCACACTGCAACTGTGCTGTCACCTGGAGCCATGAGAAGAACTCCCACACCGCTGAGCCACCGACACGACTCGGAGCAGAGGTCCCTGCTGCTGTGGGGCACTGGCACCAGATCTCATTGGTGCCGTACCTCCACGTGCACCACTAGGTGCACTGCCTCTGCCCCGGCCCCTGCCCCCCAGTCCTGCCTCTGGTTCAGATCGTGCTCATGCTCTGAGGGACATCCCTCAGAGACACTATCCTCCTCCTCTCTCACAGAGGGCACCCATGGACGATCGGTGACCTCATCGTCCACTTCCACCCTCCTCAATACTGGAGGCTGCATCACTAACAGCAGCAGCATCTGGAACCTCACCCCCTGCATTGTTCCCTGCTGCTCCAGACTGCTGCTTGACATCGTCACCTCCTGTCCCCCTGTGCACTGAGCACTTTTCCTCCGCTCGGCGACAGGAAAGTTTTGTTGCATCAGTGCCACAGCTCCTCCTCAAGCACACTAGCCCCACACATATGTGTGCAAACATATCCTGAGACTCCTCCTCCGGACCCCCGAAGGTACGGGCCATGTGGGCAACGAACTCCTGTATCGGATCAGGTTCCATGCCCCAGTAGGAGCCTCAGGTGAGGAAGGAGCAGGCACAATATCTACAGTAGCAGCTCGGCTGCTCTGTGCCTTTGAGGAGGTGGATGAGGAAGGCTGGGTAATCCACTCTACAACCCGCCTTCCTTGATCAGAAGGATAGCCCTAGCCCGTCTACCCCTAAAAATATCGGGCACGGTAACCCGGCTGCCCTGCGAAGGGCCAGGTAGCTCCTGGCCAGAGCCTTCAGTAGGCTCTCCTCTGCCTCTCCCTCCCCTCTCCCTCCACGTGCAGAAGCACCCCTGCTCCTGGGTCTCCCTCTTGCCCTGCCAGGCATTTCCCTCTCCCAAATTATCCCCCAAAATTAATATATATATATATAATACCACACACACACACACACAAACACAAAAGACAAAGCACAAAACAACACAGAAGCAAACAAATAAACCCAAAGCTTTTTTTTTTTTTTTTTTTTTTTTTTTTACACTAAAAGCACAAATAGGACACAGACACAACTGACAGCAAACAGCAATCAGACAGCAAAAGCTGCTGATTGCTGCTAAAGGCAGCACTGTCAGCTACACAAAAACACACAGACACGTGACACACAGATACAGAAAGACAACAAAAAACAGGACACCTGACCTCTAAAAGGTCTAACACAAAATTTGTCCAAAGGACTTCAGGGGGGTTAGTCCTTAAAAGGACTTTGGGTCTCAAGTAGTGTGTGCTCAAGATGTGTGAATACAGGGGTGGGTAACAAGTGCTAAACCACCACACTGAAATCCACACACAGAAAGCTCAAAAAGCTCAAAAAGCGCAAAAATCTCTCTCCAACTCCTACACTGTCAGGTCTCCACTAAACACACTCCAACACTGCAAAATGTCGCCTGTGAAGCAGCCTTTTATACCCAGGGGCTGGCAATAATCATGTTAGCTGCATTGGCTAATTTGGTCATGTGGCTTGCTCCGTCTTGAAAATAAGCCCCAAAAATTCGAATTTACAAGAATGTCTCGTTTTTCCGTGAAATTCTCGTAATTACAGAATCCTCGTAATTACGAGGATCTTCGCGGTTTCCGGCCCCGGAAATCGCGGATTCTCGTAATTACGAGATACTCGTATACCGAAAAAAAAAAAAAATCCGCGGTTCGGAAGTTCGGAAGGCGGAAAATCCGAAAATCCGGAATAATCGCCGTTCGCGGACGTGATAAATCCGCGGCGGATCCGGTTCGGGTCCGCGAACCGGCCATCTCTAATCTCTATCGTTCCCCCTCTCGTCTCTCTGTATACTCTAGTCTCTATCTGTCCCTCTCCTCTCATCTGTCTATCTGTATCTCTATCTGTCTCTCTACTCTCTATCTGTATATCTATCTTAATCTGGTATCTATCTATCTCTATCTGTCCCTGCTCTCTCTCTACGTATATCTATCTCTTCTGTCCCCCTACTCTCTCTGTATATCTATCTCTATCTCTGTCCTCCTCTCTCTCTGTATATCTATCTCTATCTGTCTTCCTCTCTCTATCTGTATATCTTATCTCTATCTTTCCCCCTCTCTCTCTGTTATATCTATATCTCTATCTGTCTCTCTCTGCTCATCTGTATATCTATCTCTATCTGTCCCTCTCTCTCTCTGTATATCGATCTCTATCTGTTCCCTCTCTCTCCTCTGTATACTCTATCTCTATTCTGTCTCTCTCTCCTCTCTATCTGGTCATATCATCTCTATCTGTCTCTCTCTCTCTATCTGTATATCTCTCTCTATCTTCCCCCTCTCTCTCTGTATATCTATCCTATCTGTCCCTCTCTACCATCTGTATTCTCTATCTCTATCTGTCTCTCTCTCTCTCTGTATATCTATCTCTATCTGTCCCTCTCTCCTCTCTCTCTCTGTATATATCTATCTCTCTCTGTCCCTCTCTCTCTCTGTATATCTATCTCTATCTGTCCCTCTCTTCTCTCTGTATATCTATCTCTATCTGTCTCTCTCTCTCTATCTGTATATCTATCTCTATGTCTCTCTCTCCTATCTGTATATCTATCTCTATCTGTCCCTCTCTCTCTGTAACTACTCTATCTGTATATCTATTCTCTATCTGTCCCTCTCTCTCTCTGTATATCTATCTCTATCTGTCTCTCTCTCTATCTGTAATCTATCTCTATCATCTCTCTCTCTCTCTATCTGTATATCTATCTCTATCTGTCCCTCTCTCTCTCTGTATATCTATCTCTATCTGTCCCTCTCTCTCTCTGTATATCTATCTCTATCTGTCCCTCTCTCTCTCTGTATATCTATCTCTATCTGTCCCTCTCTCTCTCTGTCCCTCCTCTTTTCTCTCTCTCTGTATATGCTTATCTCTATACTGCGTCCCTCTCTCTCTCCTCTCTCTGTATATCTATCTCTATTAGAGATGTCCGAACTTCGAAAAATCCGGTCCGCGCGAGGATCCGCGATTTTTCGAAAAAAATCCGTAAATTCGAAAATCCGCGAGCGGACCCGTTAAACGTATTAAAAAAAGAATTCGGCAAAATCCGCATTAAAAGTGGTCTAAATAGCCTTGGTAATGTTAACTTAATCACTCAGGACCTGGGTAATGTCCTTAGAAACACGTATCATGCCTACAATACCTAAAATTACAGTCCGCTAGCGAGAACGTATTTTTCGAAAATACGAGGATTTCCGTAAAACGAGGATCTCCGTAAAACCGAGGATTTCCGTAAGTCCGCGAATCTCCGTAAAAACGAGTATTCCCGTAAAAACGAGGATTTCCGTAAGTCGCGAATCTCCTAAAAACGAGGATTTCCGAAAAACGAGGATTTCCGTAAAAACGAGGAACCGGAACTTCCTGCCTATCAAAATGGCCATTGCTTCAAGGCAACTATAATGCCCTGAACTACCTCCTGCTCAGGGGGTATGATGATTTCCCCCCTGGCACCCTCATGTGCGGCGCCGGAGCGCAGAATAATGGAGGGGCTACAGCGCCGCTCCTGCGACGCTTCGGATACCAGACCACTGTCTCTACCCTCCAGAGGCAGTGGTCAGACCTCAAGAGGCAAGAGCCTCAATATGTGGCTGCCGTGCGGCAAATGATAGAAGGCAAGTATACTACTTTTTATTATATTACTGTATTATAATACGTAGTAAAATATTTAATTCACTCTGACAAAAACATATTTATATATTATATGTTTTTAAAAATCATAATCCTTAAATTTGGCTTGAGAGAGAGAGAGATCCAATGTTCTTTGTATTTCTCATTCACTGGTTATTATTACATTATTATTATTCTGTATTATTCAATATCACCCTATTTAAAGGGTAGTAAGTCAAAAAATAAATCACTGAAAAGTGACTTTATTAACATAACACCTATAATTTAAAAGATACCCACACATAGACACACTTGGTGGCCCACCCTTCCTTTCCATGGCAGCCTTATTTAAGGCTAAGTAAAGTTAAAAATGAATCGATCATTAAAAAATTGATTTCTTTTTATCTATAAATGCACACTGATACCCACACATAGACACAGTTAAACACACTTTACTGGCCCACCCTTTTAGTTACATGCAGCCCTATTTGAAGGGAAAGTAAAGTCAAAAATAAAATGTTGATCAATTATAAAAATTGATTATAACACTCCAAAATTAAAATGGTTGTGTACCCACAAAATCTATACAGATACAAGTACACACGCTACTGATTCTCCCCTACACCCAACCAACTTTTCCCTTTCCGTGGCTACAATACACACAAAAAATATAAGTACTTAGCCAGAATAAGGTATTAAATCATTGCCATAGAAATATGATTGACTTTTAAAGAAACTAATTTGCCTTATTTAATCTGTATTTTCAAGCAGAATTCAAAGTATATAATTAAATATTTCCTTTAGATATATCATTCATTATGTATTTTTTTATTTTAATTTGCAGGGGAATCTTCCTCGGATACCCCACCCCCACCACGTCCCCGCCAGAGAAGATGTAAGTGCAGCCTATTAAAAAAAAAACATTTTTCTAATCTTTCTATTTGTCCAAGGCCACACATTACAGCGCACACGAGCCCTCCAGAAACACGCGTGTTTCCGGTGTGCTCATGTGTATTGCCATGTGAGTGCAGTACGATAGCATAATTGTGCAAAAATGAGGATCACATTAATTGTCCACACTATTGTGTCTTTTAACACGTTGATATGTCCAAGCCCTTTACTTGTTTGCTATTTTTGTCCAAATGTTTGCATATTTTCTTCCCCGAGAATTGTTTTAGTAAATGTATTTGAACATTTAATGACAGTGAGAGTTAAAATAAATTTCCTTTTTTTTTTACACTACCACCAACTAGCCCTCAGGCTACGGGCAGCCCATTGCCCCCTCCGGGCAGTCCCTTGCCCCCTCCGGGCTCCACCATCGCCCCCACCGGGCAGTCCACCGCCCCAAGAAGAGGAGGAACCGGGGACCGCCAGACACGTAAGTGCATCCTAAGCAATTTTTTATCTTTTTATTGACCTTGATTGTCAGCAAATAATTAGTGAAATTATCATTGATAATTAATTGAATTTTTTTCACTTATAATTTTTGAAAATAAAAAAGAAACAAATCTATATTAATTGGCTTGAGAGACAGAGCTCTCATTTCTCATTCCCATTTATTGTCCCCCAACTCCCCATTGTTGTGGCTGTAACTTGTCCTCATTTTTAAGCTTAAGTCACGAAATTCGGTCCAAACGTCCAAATTATCCAGAAATGTTCACTACATAGCCTTTTAGGAAATGTTCTTATAATATTTACTAATGGATTGGACGGTGATTGTTGAAATAAAACATTTTTTTTTCTAGAAGCAGGACCACCTCTACAGGCCCCCTCCACCCTCTCCACCCCCTCCACCCTCTCCAGCCCCTCCAGGTCCTCCACCCTCTCCAGCCCCTCCAGCACCTCCTGCCTCTCCAGTCACTCTGGCGGCCATGCTTGAGAATCGTAAGTAATCATATCTAACGTTAATGAAATGTTATATACAAGACTATTAATATCTGTATTTTCCCAGTGTAAACATCCCGCTACATGATGCAACATTGGGTACTGTGGGTTTGACAATGCTTTTATGGGGGCTGCACCACTTCCAAAAATTTTGTATGTAGCCAGTCCTAGTGATACAAAACCAAGAATGTTCTGATACAATTTAGCAATAAACGTAATGTTTTAAGCCAGCATTACCTCCTCCTGTTTACAGTGATCCCCCATGATGCAATATATCGCTTTAAGTGGAAGTTATCAGTGATATATATATACTTTTAAGGAAAAAAGAGCAGTATTTATCCATCCCATTACCTTAATTCGGCCCATTCACAATGCACAGCATTGTTTCTGTGTAATAAATAAATGCAACGGAAATAATGACTTCCTGTTTGCGGACCCCTATAGAGACCGTTATGGTCTGCCCTGAACCCAGCGCCTGGGTTGATTCAGTTGCTCAGTAGAGATCTGAGCATGTGTAACCCACCAACAGCCAATCAGTAGAAATCCTGTACCATAACTAGGTATGCATAATATAAACCTAGAATTTTAGAAATAATGATATCTTATACTGAGCTTTCCTTTTTATCACATACCGCAACATTATAGCATTGCAGTACCATGTATGTGTAACGTAGTTTTATCGGTGCAAAATTGCATCTACCGCATGGTGCTTTAGGAATGTGCTCGAACATCTCTCATTTTCTCAATATTCTTCCCTCCACAGAACTACAGAGCATGCGCGGGAGATGCGCCACATGGTGCGGCGCCTGGACCGCCGCCTACCGCCGCCTGACCAGACTGGAGAGGAGGCACCCCAGTACCCCCTTTTTTTTTTTGTTTATTTTTGTAAATAGTTTTTTTTTTTAAATTCATTATATATTAAACAGTTCTGAAAAAAAAATGTTTTTGGGCTTTATTTTTCGATATATCAAATTATCAGATAGATTCATAATCATTTTTATTTGAAAAATTACAATACACATATCTATTTAGCTAGCTATATGTCCTGGTACTTATAATTGTAATAACTTACCATTAATGCCATTACACACACCATGGGCCACATTCCCCTATATAGTAGTTTGCACACAACAGGCAAAGAAGGCGATGGGGGGTACTGGTTTACATAATGTCCACTGCGGTTTGCCACCATTGTTGTGGGGCCAGCGCAGGCTTGGCCCCATGGACATACCCCTCACCCCATTGGCTACTCTCCCTAAAGTATGCATCATGCTAGGGAAAGCAGGTGAAAGGGTAATGCTTTCGTAGGAACACACATTGAGTTACAGCAGGCCCACTGCAGTTTGCCACCATTGTTGGGGGCCAGGCAGCTTGGCCCCACTGGACATACCCCTCACCCCATTGGCTACTCTCCCTCAAATATGCATCGTGCAAGGGAAAGCAGTTGAAAGGGTAAGGCTTCGTAGGAACAGCACCATTGAGTTACAGCGGCACACTGCAGTTTGCCACCATTGTTGTGGGGCCAGGCAAGCTTGGCCCCACTGGACTACCCCTCACCTCATTGGCTACTCTCCCTCAAGGTTGCATCGTGCAAGGGAAAGCAGGTGAAAGGTAAGGCTTCGTAGGAACAGCACCATTGAGTTACAGCAGGCACACTGCAGTTTGCCACCATTGTTGAAGAGCCAGGCAACTTGGCCCCACTGGACTACCCCTCACCTCATTGGCTACTCTCCTCTCAGAGTATGCATCGTGCAAGGGAAAGCAGGTGAAAGGGTAAGGCTTCGTAGGACACAGCACCATTGAGTTTACAGCAGGCCCACTGCAGTTTGCCACCATTATTGTGGGCCAGGCAGGCTTGGCCCCACTGGACATACCCTCACCCCATTGGCTACTCTCCCTCAAGATATGCATCGTGCTAGGGAAAGCAGGTGAAAGGGTAAGGCTTCGTAGGAACACAGCATTGAGTTACAGCAGGCACACTGCAGTTTGCCACCATTGTTTGAAGAGCCAGGCAAGCTTGCCCCACTGGATAACCCTCACCCCATTGGCTACTCTCCCTCAAGGTATGCATCGTGCTAGGGAAGCAGGTGAAAGGTAATGCTTCGTAGGAACAGCACCATTGTGTTACAGCAGGCCCACTGCAGTTTGCCACCATTGTTGTTTGGGCCAGGCAGTCTTGGCCCCACTGGACATACCCCTCAAACCATTGCCTACTCTCCCTCAGAGTATGCATCGTGCAAGGAAAGCAGGTGAAAGGGTAAGGCTTCGTAGGAACACCCATTGGTTACAGCAGGCACACTGCAGTTTGCCACCATTTTGAAGACCAGGCATGCTGGCCCACTGACATGGAGACTGCTCGGGCCAGGCAGGATTGACCCAGAGCTGAAAACATACCACAGAGTAGCTGTTGCGCTGATGAGATGGTCAGAGTAGGTGACACCACAAAGGTGCCTCATGGAGAAACAGATCAAATATGAGTACTGCTCTCGAGCACAGGATGACCCAGAGCTGAAACATTAGCCACAGAGTGCTGTTGCGGCTGTATGAGAATGGTCAGAGATAGGGACACCACAAAGTTGCCTCATGGAGAGAAACGAAGATCAAATATGGAGTACTGCTCTCGGGCCAGGCAGGATAGACCCAGAGCTGAAAACATTAGCCACAGAGTAGCTGTTGCGGCTGTATAGATGGTCGAGTAGGTGACACCACAAGTTGCCTCATGGGAGAGAGACGAGATCAAATATGGAGTACTGCTCTCGGGCCAGTAGGCAGGATTACCCAGAGCTGAAAACATTAGCCACAGAGTAGCTGTTTGCGGCTGTATGAGAGGTCAGAGTAGGTGACACCACAAAGGTGCCTCATGGAGAGAGAACGAAGATCAAATATATGAGAGTACTGCTCTCGGGCCAGGCGGATAGACCCAGAGCTGAAAACTTAGCACAGAGTGTCTGTTGGCGGCTGTATGAGATGGTCAGAGTAGGTGACACCAAAATGTCCTCATGGAGAGAGAACGAAGATCAAATATGGAGTACTGCTCTCGGGCCAGGCAGATGAGACCCAGAGCTGAAAACATTAGCCACAGAGTAGCTGTTGCGGCTGTATGAGATGGTCAGAGTAGGTGACACCACAAAGGTGCCTCATGGAGAGAGACGAAGATCAAATATGGAGTACTGCTCTCGGGCCAGGCAGATAGACCCAGAGCTAAAAACATTAGCCACAGAGTAGCTGTTGCGGCTGTATAGAGTGGTCAGAGTAGGTGACACCACAAAGGTGCCTCATGAGAGAGAACGAAGATCAAATATGGAGTCCTGCTCTCGGGCCAGGCAGGATTGACCCAGAGCTAAAACATTAGCCACGATAGCTGTTGCGGCTGTTGAGATGGTCAGAGTAGGTGACACCACAAAGGTG
This sequence comes from Hymenochirus boettgeri, assembly GCA_019447015.1. Lineage (NCBI taxonomy): Eukaryota > Metazoa > Chordata > Amphibia > Anura > Pipidae > Hymenochirus > Hymenochirus boettgeri. The sequence continues at coordinate 131,216 of JAACNH010000718.1, forward strand.
CGTCATGGAGAGAGAACGAAGATCAAAATGGAGTACTGCTCTCGGGCCAAGTAGGATCGACCCAATCTTAGAAAAATTAGCACAGAGTGCTGTTGTCGCTGAGCATTTGTTATTTCATACCTGAATGCAGTAGACACGGTAGGACCATATGGCCTGCCAATAAGAAAAATTAGCCATTTGCCAGCTAAGCTGTGCATCAGCTAAGCCTCTAAAGGTGGAAAATGAGGCGGAAGGAGCAGTATGGGTGGCCAGGGGCAGAGGCCTTCAGTCACGGGCATCACAATAGGGTGCTGTATTGAGATGATCCACGCCTCATTCTCTTGATGATTGTAAGGCGGTCCACATTCTCAGTGGAGGACGGGTTCCTCCTCTCCGTTACAACACCCCCTGCTGCGCTGAAGGTCCTCTCCGAAAGAACACTGGATGACGGGCATGAAAGGACCTCGATGGCATACTGTGCCAACTCGGGCCAGATATCAAGCCTCGCCACCCAGTAGTCCATGGATCCTCAGTCTCTGATGTGGCTACCACCCGCCTGGATCCGATGTGTCGGTGACCTGGCGACTGAGGTGTTGCCTGGTGGAGTTGCCAGTGGATGGGCCTGGCAACTGTGGCGGGAAGAACACCTGAAGTTGGCCGCGAGGCGCCTCCAGTACTGCTGCTCCTCCTGTCAGGCACAGGGGGACGTGAGCCCTGTTGATCCCCAACATCAGGTGCTGTAGGCCTGCCACACCTGGGAAGCAGAACAAGGCAACGTAGCAGTGTTGCCTCATATGGCTGCATTCTACCTTTCCTCTGAGATGCGGGGATAAACTCCGACACTTTACCTACATAGCGGGGATCTATAAGGGTGGCCACCCAGTATGCTCCTTCTCTTTGATGGCCTTAATCCTGGGGTCCTTGCGAAGCATTGCAGCATGAAAGACCCATGCGCCGCAAACTGCCTGCCCGCAGAGGACCCCATGTCCTCGATTCACTGAGACAGTAGTGTCGGGCTCAACCCTCCCCAACCACGAATGACATGTGGTACTTGGGAGGGTTGAGATGTCCCCCTAGAGGAATGCCCCATTTCCCCTTGGTCCAGGTCACCTAAATCCCCCTCCTCATCATCGGACGGCTGCTCACCGTGATGTTCGGGGCTCGGAAGCACACGGTGTCGGCGTCCTCCTCTTCCATGCTCTGCTCGACAGCGAGTGCCCTGTCGAGTTTGCCGCGCAGAGTTTCTCAAGGAGGAACACCAGTGGATATCCGCAATGGTGGCATCATGCGGCTTACCATCCTGGTGGCCTCCTCAAATGGCGCGAGCACACGCAGGCATCTCTAATCAGCAGCCACTGCCTGGGTACAGCAAACCCAGGTCCCCGAGCCTGTCTTGGCCTCGTACTCGTACAGGTAGTCTATGATGCTCGCCTCTGCTGGAGCACCTCAGCACATCATAAGACTAGAGTTCCAGCGGTGGGGGTGTCACAAATCAGGCGGTTCTGCGCAGACCATTCTGCTGCTGAAACCTCGCCAGACGACTGTGGCCGTGTATGACCGCCGAAGTGACGGACACCCTCCTAGCCATCCTCAGTACCTCCTGGAGACCAGGGTACTGTGAGGAACCGCTGGAACACCAGGTTGAGAACGTGGTCCAGGCAAGGAACATGTGTGACTCTGCCCATGCGAAGGCAGACAGGATATTGGTGGCATTGTCACACACAGACTTGCCTATTGAGAGTGTGGTGTGGGTCAGCCACCTCCAACCTGCCCTTGCATGCTGCCAGCAACTCGCCCCTGGTGGCTCCTATCACCCGAGCACACAACTGCAACACTGCATGGCACCGTCTCGCCTGGCACGAAGCATAGCTCTGGGGGGGGCACGAGCTGTCCGGAAGAGGGCCACCGATAGGAGGGGGGTGGAGACTGGCGTATCACCAATCGTGGTGGTACCACCATCTCCCCACTTGCGCTCCGTGCCGCGTCTCTGCGGCTAGCAGAGTGAACCCATTGGGCGGGTACATGACACTACCGCCCCTGCGTGCTTGCTGACCACGCTTCCATAGTAATGTGGACCACTTCCCACACTGTGGTCCAGCGAAGCAGATATTTGCCCTGCAGATGGTCCGTGCAGGGCTTGTACTTCCTTCTGGGCAAAGTAACCTACGGCAGGACCTGCCACTGTGGTGTGCCAATGGCACAAACTCCTGAACAACGCTGCACTGTCTACACTGAAAGGTACACTGCACCGCCAGGAGTTTGGCTAAGCCGGCAGTGAGACGCTGGGCTTGGGGGTGACTGGGGGACAGTTTTCCTGCCTCCGCTCCAACAACTGGGGAAGGAGACCTGCTCTTTAGCTGACGCTCCAGCAGCGTGTCAAGAGCCTCTTAACACCCACGCGTGCTGGGCCAAAGGCTGCCTCTCCTCCCTACTTCCACCGAGGAAGCAGCTGATGGGGCCGGAGGGGGAGAGGAGGAACGGTGGCTACCTGGGCACGAGGTAGGAACGTGTGGGTGCCTGCACGTTCCTGTCCGCTGCTCCCACCGGGCAAAGTGTGCAGAATCATATGCCCTCCTCATAGAGGAGGTGCCCAAATGTGATGTGGTCTTCCCACTGCTAACACGTTGCAGCACAAACTTGCACACGCAACGGTTGCTGTCACCTGGGCATGAGAAGAACTCCCACACGAACCGCTGAGCCACCGACACGACTCGGAGCAGAGTGCACCTGCGCTGTGGGGCACTGGCACCAGATCTCATTGTGGCCGTACCTCCACGTGCACCACTAGGTGCACTGCCTCTGCCCCGGCCCCTGCCCCCAGTCCCTGCCTCTGGTTCAGGATCGTGCTCATGCTCTGAGGGAAATCCCTCAGAGAACCTATCCTCCTCCTCTCTCACAGAGGGCAACCCATGGACATCGGTACCTCATCGTCCACTCCACCGTCCTCAATACTGGAGGGGCTCCTCACTAACAGCAGCAGCATCTGAACCTCACCCCTCTGCATTAGTTCCCTGCTGCTCCAGACTGCTGCGTGACATCGTCAGCCTCCTGTCCCCCTGTGCACTGAGCACTTTCCTCCGCATCGGCGACAGGAAAATTTGTTTGTCATCATGTGCACAGCTCCTCCTCAAGCACACTAGCCCCACACTATTGTGCGAAACACATATCCTGAAGATCCTCCTCCGGATCCCCGAAGGTACGGGCCATGTGGGCAACGAACTCCTGATAGAGCGGATCAGGTTCCATGCCACGTAGGAGCCTCAGGTGAGGAAGAGCAGGCACAATATCTACGTAGCAGCTCGGCTGCTCTGTTGCCTGTGAGGAGGTGGAATGAGGAAGGCTGGGTAATCCACTCACTACCCCCCTTCCTTGATCAGAGGGATAGCCCTAGCCGCTGTGTCTACCCCTAAAAATATCGGGCACGGTAACCCGGCTGCCCTGCGAAGGGCCAGGTAGCTCCTGGCCAGAGCCTTCAGTAGGCTCTCCTCTGCCTCTCCCTCTCCCTCTCCCTCCACGTGCAGCAAGCACCCCTGCTCCTGGGTCTCCTCTTGCCCTGCCAGGCATTTCCCTCTCCCAAATTATCCCCAAAAAATTAATATATATATATATATAACCAACACACACAACACACACAAACACAAAAGACAAAGCAACAAAACACAGAAGCAAACAAATAAACAAAAGCTTTTTTTTTTTTTTTTTTTTTTTTTTTTTACACTAAAGCACAATAGGACACAGACACAACTGACAGCAAACAGCGATCAACAGCAAAGCTCTGATTGCTGCTAAAGGCAGCACTGTCAGCTCACACAAAAACACAGACACTGACACACAATACAGAAAGACAACAAAAACAGGACACCTAGACCTCTAAAAGGTCTAACACAAAATTTGTCCAAAGGACTTCCAGGGGGGGTTAGTCTAAAAGGACTTTGGGTCTCACAAGTAGTCCTAAAGAACTGTGGTGTCTCAAGATGTGTAATACAGGGGTGGGTAACAACACAGTGCTAACCACCACACTGAAATCCACACACAAAAGCTCAAAAAGCTCAAAAAGCGCAAAATCTCTCTCCAACTCCTACACTGTCAGTCTCCACTAAACACACTCCAACCACTACAAATGTCGCCTGTGAAGCAGCCTTTTATACCAGGGGCCTGGCAATAATCATGTTGCTGTCATTGGCTAATTTGGGTCATGTGGCTTGCTCCGTCTTAAAATAAGCCCCAAAAATTCGAATTTACAAGAATGTCTCGTTTTTCCGGAATTCTCGTAATTACGAGAATCCTCGTATTACGAGGATCTTCGCGGTTTCCGGCCCCGGAAGATCGCGGATTCTCTGAATTACGAGGATACTCGTATACTCGTAAAAAAAAAAAATCCGCGGTTCGAAAGTTCGGAAGGCGGAAAATCCGAAAATCCGGAATAACCGCCGTTCGCGGACGTGATAATCCGCGGCGGATCCAGTTTCGGGTCCCGCGAACCGGCCATCTCTAATCTCTATCTGTCCCCTCTCCTCTCTGTATCATCTATCTCTATCTGTCCCTCTCTCTCTCTGTATATCATCTCTATCTGTCTCTCCTCTCTATCTTTATAGTCTTCTCTCTCTGTATACTATCTCTATCTGTCCCTCTCCTCTCGTATATTCTATCTCTATCTGTCCCCCCTCTTCTGTATATCTATCTCTATCTGTCCCTCTCTCTCTGTATATCTATCTCTATCTGTCTCTCTCTCTCTCTGTATATCTATCTCTATCTGTCCCCCTCTCTCTCTGTATATCTATCTCTATCTGTCTCTCTCTCTCTATCTGTATATCTATCTCTATCTGTCCCTCTCTCTCTCTGTATATCTTCCCTATCTGTCCCTCTCTCTCAATCTGTATATCTATCTCTATCTGTCTCTCTCTCTCTCTATCTGTATATATCTCTATCTGTCTCTCTCTCTCTGATCTGTATATCTATCTCTATCTGTCCCTCCTCTCTCTCTGTATATCTACTACTCTATCTGTCCCTCTCTCTCTCTGTATATCTATCTTATCTCTCTCCTCCTCTTGTATATTATCTCTATCTGTCCCTCTCCTCTCTCTGTATATCTATTCTATCTGTCCTCCTCTCTCTCTCTATATCTAGCTCTTCTGTCGCTCTCTCTCTGTATATCTATCTCTATCTGTCTCTCTCTCTCTATCTGTAATCTATCTCTATCTGTCTCCTCTCTCATCTGTATATCTATCTCTATCTGTCCCTCTCTCTCTCTGTATATCTACTCTATCTGTCCTCTCTCTCTTCTGTATATCTAATCTCTATCTGTCCTCTCTCTCTCTATCTTATATCTATCTCTATCTGTCTCTCTCTCTCTATCTGATATCTATCTCTATCTGTCCCCTCTCTCTCTCTGTATATCTATCTCTATCTGTCCCTCTCTCCTCTATCGGTATATCTATCTCTATCTGTCCCTCTCTTCTATCTGTATATCTATCTCTATCTTCCCTCTCTCCTATCGTATCTTCTCTAGCTGTCCTCCTCTCTACCGTATATCTATCTCTATCTGTCTCTCTCTCTCTATCTTGTCCCTCGCTCTCTCTGTATATCTATCTCTATCTGTCCCTCTCTCTCTGTATATCTATCTCTATCTGTCCCTCTCTCTATCTGTATATCTATCTCTATCTGTTCTCTCTCTCTATCTGTATATCTATTCTATCTGTCTCTCTCTCTCTCTCTGTATATCTATCTCTATCTGTCCCGCTCTCTCGGTCCCTCTCTCTCTCTGTTATCTATCTCTATCTGTCCCTCTTTCTCTGTATATCTATCTCTATCTGTCCCTATTTCTCTGTATATCTATCTATCGTATCTATCTATCTGTCCCTCTCTCTCTTTATCTATCTCTATCTGTCCCTCTCTCTCTCTGTATATCTATCTCTATCTGTCCCTCTCTCTCTATCTGTATATCTATCTCTATCTGTCCCTCTCTCTCTCTGTATATCTATCTCTATCTTGTCCTCTCTCTCTCTGTATATCTATCTCTATCTGTCCTCTCTCTCTCTGTATATCTGTCTCTCTCTGTATTCATCTCTATCTGTCCTCTCTCTATCCTTATATCTTCTCTATCTTCCCGTCTCTCTCTCTGTATATCTATCTCTATCTGTCCCTCTCTCTCTGTATATCTATCTCTATCTGTCCCTCTTCTCTATCTGTAATCTATCTACTATTCTATCATCTGTCCCCTCTCTCTATATATCTATCTCTATCTGTCTCTCTCTATTGTATTCTATCCTATCTGTCTCTCCTCTCTATCTTCGCCTCTCCTCTCTGATATCTATCTCTATCTGTCCCTCTCTCTCTACTCTATCTGTCCCTCTCTCTCTGTATATCTCTCTCGTATCTGTCCCTCTCTCTCTGTATATCTATACTCTATCTGTCCCTCTCTCTTATCTCTGTATATCTATCTCTATCTGTCCCGCTCTCTCTCTGTATATCTATCGTCCCTCTCATCTCCTCTCTGTATATCTATCTCTATCTGTCCCCTCTCATCCTCTCTGTATATCTATCTCTTCTGTCCCTCTCTCTCTCTGTATATCTATCTGTCCCTCTCTCTCTCTCTGTATATCTATCTCTATCTGTCCCTCTCTCTCTGTATATCTATCTATCTATCTATCTATCTATCTATCTATCTATCTATCTGCCTCTTGTTTATCTATTTTAACTATGTCTATCTGCTTCTTGTCTATCTCTCTATGTCTCTATCTATCTATCTATCTAACTGCTGTCTATCTATCTATCTATCTATCTATCTATTATCTATCTATCTATCTATCTATCTATCTATCTATCTATCTATCTATCTATCTATCTTCTATCTACTCGCTATCTATCTATCTATCATCTAGATCTATCTATCTATCCTATCTAGCTATCTATCTATCTATCGATCGAATCTATCCATTCTATCTATCTATCTATCATCTATCTATCTATCTACTACTTGCTATCTATCATCATCTAATCTATCCTATCTATCATCTATCTATCTATCTATCTATACTATCTACTACGTATCTATCTATCTATCTATCTATCTACTATCTCTGCTATCTCTCTCTATCTATCTATCTATCTATCTATCTATCTATCTATCTATCTCATCTATCTATCTATCTATCTTTCTATCTATCTCTCGCTATCTATCTATCTATCTAGTCTCTATCTTCATCTAATCTCTATCTATCTTCCACTATCTATCTCATCTTTATCTATCTATCTCTCTAGCTATCACTATCTATCTATCTATCTAATCTCATTTATTCTTATTACTCTGCTATCTTCTATCTATCTATCTATCTATCCTTTTATCTGCTTTCATCTACATCTATCTCTATTCTATCTATCTCTATCTATCTCATCTTATCTAATCTCGCTTCATTACTTATCATATCTATCTATCTATTATCTTTTCTATCTTATCTACTACTATCTATCATCTATCTATCTATCTATCTAGCTTCTATCTATCTATCTACTATCACTCGGCTACTATCTATACTCCATTCTACTTCTATCTTATCTACTCTACCTATCTACATCTCGATCTATCTATCTATCCTCTTCTATCTATCATCTATCTATCTATCTATCTCTATATCTATCTATCATCTATCCATCTATCATCTAATCATCCAGCGATCTTCTATCTATCTATCTATCTATCTATCTATCTATCTATCTATCATCTATCATCTATCAATCTATCTATCTATCTATCTATCTATCTATCTATCTATCTATCTATCTATCTCTCTCTATCGATCTTCAATCCTATGCTGTATCTTATCTCTCTATCTATCGCCCTTGTTTATCTATTTTACTATGTCCTATCTGCTTTTCTGTCTATCTCTCTTCTCTATCTATCTACTATCTAACGGCTGTCTACGTGCTATCTACTTCACCTATCTTTATCTCTATCTATCTAGCTATTCTATCTTCTATCCCTATCTATCTACTGCTTCATCTACTATGCTATCCTTGCAACTCTGCTATCCTCATCTATCTATCTTCTATCTATCTCTCTTCTATCTATCTATCTATCTAATCTATCTATATCATCGATCTTCTATTATCTTCTATCTAGCTATCTATCGATTATCTATCCAATCTACTCGCGATCTATCTATCATCTATCTATCTATCTAACTTACTTATCTATCTATCTATCTTATCTATCTATCCTTATCTATCTATCTATCTAACAACTCTGTCTATCTATCTACTTCTATCTCTCTACATATCATCTATCTATCTATCTCTCATTCTCTCTATCTATCTTATCTATCTCTCTGCTATCTTCTAATCCTCTCCTATCATCTATCTATCTATTCTATGCTATCCTATCTATCTACTATCTATCTCTGCTATCTTATCTATCTATCTATCTCATGCTATCTTCATCTATCGTATCTCTCTATGCTATCTATCTATCTATCTAGCTCTCTCTCTGTCTATCTATCTACATCTCCTATCTATCTCTCTCTCTCTCTATCTATCTATCTCTCTATATCTTCTATCTATCTATCATCTATCTAGCTATCTATCTATCTATCTATCTATCTAATCTATCTATCTCTCTATCTATCTCTTATCTATCTATCCCTCCTGCTATCTATCTATCTATCTATCTATCTATCCTATCTTCTATCTATCAGCTATTCATCTATCATCTATCATCTATTCACTATCTATCTATCTATCTATCTTCATCTTCTAATCTAATCTATCTAGCTTCATCTACATTATCTATAATCTCTATCTATCTATTTAATCTATTTATTCTATCTTATCTACTATCCTATCTATCTATCTATCTATCTATCTATCTAGCTATCTATCTATCTATCTATCTATCTATCTCTGCTATCTATCTATCTAACTCTGCTATATATCTAACTATCATCTATCTGTCTATCTAACTCTATCTATCTATCTATCTAACTGCTATCTATATATCTCTGCTAGCTATTTATCTAATCTAACTGCTATCTATCTATCTAACTGGCTGCTATCTATCTTATCTATCTTATCTGATATCTAGGCTCTGCTGCTACTGCCACAGTGCCACTGCTACCTATCTGGACTCCCTCCTGAGTCCCTGATTTCTCTCGTGCGCCGGCGCGCTCGTGACATTGGCGCGCCGGTAGGACGGCATTGCGTGCGCCGGCTGCGGGACGTGCCCAGAGGTTCGCGCAGGGAATATTCGGACGTTCGGGGCACTTGCAGGGGGCACAGTCGGTTAAAACATTCGGGGCACTTTGCCAAACATCCGGGGCACGTGTCCCGAATGTTTTAACGTAGATACGCCACTGACTTGCTGGTTGATACTCATTACAATGTACATCAATCTCTGGTTTTTGTGCACTGGGTTTTTAAGGTTTTTGTTGTTGTTATTTTTTCTTTCACAGCTGCAATAAACCTCCCATTACAATTATAAACTGCTCTTTGTCAGATGGCAAACGTCCAAAATCAGCAGGGGATCAAATACTTCCTTCCCTCACTGTATATATTTCACTGTATATACCTCACTGTCTATCTATCACTGTATATACCTCACTGTATATACCTCACTATACATACCTCACTGTATATACCTCACTGTATATACCTCACTGTATATACCTCACTGTATATACCTCACTATACATACCTCACTGTATATACCTCACTGTATATACCTCACTGTACATACCTCACTGTACATACCTCACTGTACATACCTCACAGTATATACCTCACTATACATACCTCACTGTATATAACTCACTGTATATACCTCACTGTATATACCTCACTGTATATACCTCACTATACATACCTCACTGTACATACCTCACAGTATATACCTCACTGTACATACCTCACTGTATATACCTCACTATACATACCTCACTGTATATACCTCACTGTATATACCTCACTGTATATACCTCACTGTACATACCTCACTGTACATACCTCACTGTACATACCTCACAGTATATACCTCACTGTACATACCTCACTGTACATACCTCACTGTACATACCTCACTGTATATACCTCACTATACATACCTCACTGTATATACCTCACTGTATATACCTCACTGTACATACCTCACTGTATATACCTCACTGTATATACCTCACTTTACATACCTCACTGTATATACCTCACAGTATATACCTCACTATACATACCTCACTGTATATACCTCACTATACATACCTCACTGTATATACCTCACTGTACATACCTCACTGTACATACCTCACTGTATATACCTCACTGTATATACCTCACTGTATATACCTCACTGTATATACCTCACTGTATATACCTCACTGTACATACCTCACTATACATACCTCACTGTATATACCTCACTGTATATACCTCACTGTACATACCTCACTGTATATACCTCACTGTATATAACTCACTGTATATACCTCACAGTATATACCTCACTATACATACCTCACTGTATATACCTCACTGTATATACCTCACTGTATATACCTCACTGTATATACCTCACTGTACATACCTCACTGTATATACCTCACTGTATATAACTCACTGTATATACCTCACAGTATATACCTCACTATACATACCTCACTGTATATACCTCACTGTATATACCTCACTGTATATATATAATTTTGTGTATTTGAGGGTTCTATTTATCTATTATCAATCTATCTATCTATCTATTATCTATCTATTATCTATCTATCTATCTACCTACCTATTATCTATCTATCTATCCATCTATGATCTATCTATCTATCTATCTACCTACCTATTATCTATCTATCTATCTATCTATCTTATCTATCTATCTATCTATCTACCTACCTATTATCTATCTATCTATCTATCATCTATCTATCTATCTATCTATTAATCTATCTATTATTCTATCTATCTATCTATCTATCTATCTATC